>JAOBAT010062996.1:0-24587 GCA_026413305.1 Hydrozoanthus tunicans | reverse complement strand
AAAAGAACTGGAGTCTATGAACCTCAATAAACTTTGCAAGTAACGAATGGAATCAATTACATATGAGCATTAGACAACCACCTCGGAAACTGACTACGATTTCCGGTTGCTAAATCTTGTTTAGGACGCCCCCTTAAATAAAACGTACAAAGGGAAAAATTTAAATGATTCAAATGGAGTATTTTAGATATAAACTGTAATGAGCCAACCTATAACGTTGATGTCACACAGCGTACGACACAAGGACGGCAACATCGACGACGATGGCTTAAAAAACAACACACCTCTTGCTAGTATTGCATTGACTTCTTGTTCTAATGATAATACTACCATTTGATGGGCAAACAGCCATTCAGAAATGGCAAGGGATAATCTTGCTAAGTGGCTTGCGTTGCACAGGTAACTCATAATACTGAGCAGTTTTTTCGCATTCTTTAAAGCACTCATCGAAAACAACTAGAATTATTCATGAAGTGCCTTCTGGCTCATCAAAAGTTTGGCCAATGAATACCTCAGTTTAGGTTGGAAATAGTGTTTTAGTGACACTGATGCACTGATAACTTGTCTAGTTAGTTTATCAAGTCACTGATACTAGTACCTGACCATACAGAATTTGTAAAACCGCTGTTACGCGGTGAAACTTTTAGCTGAAAATTGTGTGCAACAACGAGGCGAACCAAGTTTTATCAGACGTTGCACTGTGTTACATCAAGGGTAGAAGCAGCGTGGCATAACAAGAAAGAGCGAGATAAGTTTCGCAAAGTGATGTTACACGGTGAAACTCGTGTTCTTGTTGCAAGTTCGATCGTTGTTACTGTTGCGGAAGTAGAAATCGGTTCTACTTTTCGTGAAACTGCCTCACAACGGAAGTTCAAAAGAGTTGCACGAAAACAACAAGGCGCAACGCTCGCGGAAGCTTGGTTCGCTTCGTTGTTGCATGTACACAAGTTTCAGCTACAAGTTTCAACGTGTAATAGCTGTTTATAAGCTTAAAATCACAGCGCAATATGTTCAGAGAAAACTCACTCTCTTTTCATCGAGTGCGAGAGCACGGACCCAGTGGTTCAGACCAGACATGCTATGAACACTTGCTAGATTGGACGCGTCCCACACCTAGAAACACATAAGCAAACAGTTCCCATAAAGCCTTAGTGTCGTTTTACTGCCTGTCATCATATCATAATAGATACTGCTTCTTATAAAAGTATTCAACGCGGAGCCACTTTTAAGTAAGTGTACCTCTGAATGTCTGCATGGTTATAACGAAACAAAACACATTTTTGACGGCAAGCTCACCTTAATAGTTGAGTGCGAAGACGTAAAGACATATTTTCCACTGTAGACTATAGCGCATATAATATTATCGTGAGCTTTCTGGGAGAAAAAGAAAAAATCACTCCTAGTGAGCACACAAGTCTATCTAAAGTAAGCTATAAGGGGTAAGGCCCGCTATCTATGTGGCATTAGAACCAACTGTTAGCCCCTACAAGAGTTAACATTATCACACATTCGCAGAACAAGCTCATTTCTAATTCGTGTTTTAACCTACGTGTAATATACACATTTACCATGCAGCTATAACAAAATTTTAGCTGTTAAAAACATCAAAACAAGAAACCGAAGACACCAAAACGATAAGAAACAATCGCTCGTACAGGAACCTTACCAAACATAAAAAAGTTTGAAAAACATAAAACACAGGTTAAAGTCCGCGAGTAGGCATGGCGGCATACAGTTCCGTTCATCGATTTCTTCCGTTAAAAATCACGTATGCATTGGCTGGGAGCACTGTGGAAATTGTAACAGTTCGTTTTAAAATCTGAAGTTTCCAATGCAAAGTTGACTGTACTGTTTAAATGTGCATATTTAAAAACTTATTTATATACGTGTATGGATTGAAATCAAGTAAAATAAAAATCGGCGATTTTCACGCAGACGACCGTAACTAGTAATTTCGTGTCTTAATTATATGGTCTAATACATCTTAATGCCTTGGATTAAAGGATTATATTATACGTAAGCGAAACGACTCTAGACGTATACGTAGGATCAGATCAACGGTTTAACAATAAAAATTATCGCAATTTACACCTTTCTGCGTTTCATTGCTGTTGACCTCCCTATAGTTGTTACTCGTATCCTTACTTAGAAATATACTACTAAAATAAAGAATCAAGTTGTTTAGAATGAGTTTACCTCTACTCTGTTGTTTTCTGTTAAATTTTCCAAGTTCCAGGCAATGATTGTCATGTCCGAGCCTGCTGTGTAAAGTTTCCCGCCACCGGTGCACATAGTATGAATCTGTCATTGAAGAGACGACAACATGCTTAGTAGAGAATTTCGTAAAATCAAAGTACAAAGTTGTTAAAAATGGACAGATGCTTGGTTTAAAATGTTCGGTCTTTATCGAGCATCGTCCGTGCAAATCCGTGGATGACCAGTCGTCCATCTTGTACAGTCGTTTGCGCTTTAAAAGAAAACTCAATTTGAGACGTTGGCAACCATGAAGGAAATTATTTAACCTTTTCGTGTTAACGAAAAGACAACGATAAAAATCTAGACGGACTTTTAGCTAAGAAATTAGCTAGAGCTGCAAAATTTTCCAGTTGTCAGACGTAAAAATAAACTTCTAATTTCCATTGCGAACCCAACTTGCTTTGAGTGCATGGCTAAACTTCCATACTAACCAATACTGGTATGCATACGATGCTATTGATCTTCAGACTAAAACATCAGAAGGTAAACTTCGCTTTACGAGCAACGAAGAATTATCGAAGTTACTGTTTGGGTTAGGAGTAATGGTAAGAGTTGGGGTAAAGGTTATATCTTTTAGTTCCCGAAAAGAAAATGTGGTGTTTTGCGAGTATAAACGGCACGAAAATGTGAAGTTTGGCGGCCATTATTGAATGCACAATGAAGTATGGGTGCGTACGGAAATTTTACCAACGCAGTACCCGGCTGTGAGTTTTCCGCACTAAGAAAAGCGTCTTGTTGTGGGAGGGAGACTGGAATCACAAAAGACATCTGCAATGGAGGCTATCTAGACTTAAGAGTTTAGCACAATAGGAAGGTTTTTGCTTCCTTACATCATTTGAGTGTCCTTCCAAAGTTGAGATGCACCTAGCCAGTCGTACATTTTCCATGTTCCATACTTTGACCACACGGTCACCTCCAGCACTGTACAGCCGATGACCTTTGGACACCATGCTCCATATTGTACCACAGTGACCCCTGTTGAGTTGAAATTGTTTGTTTTATGTTTTATGACATTTTTACTTAAGGAGTCACGGGAGAACAGTCAGGCAATAGGACTTGAGTTTCCCTTCCTCGAGAACTACGGTTTAACGTCCTTACCATAAAAAACGCAAAGGTCTAACCGTATGCAGATGTTAGAGGAAAGACAACACCCTCACCTCAATTATTTTAAGACCCCAAGTGAAGTTCCAGCACTGGAAATAGGCCCTATATATACATGTTTACGTCAAACACCCCCAAGCCTCGCATTCAAATCACCAATTTGTGAATGTTTTCATAAATCGAATCACAAAGCGTCCACAAATGAAAAGAATTCTTTCGTGAACACAGTTTGCATGTGCAAAACACTCACACCTATTTCTTGAACACTAGTTTGACGTCAACATACATCAGTAAGGTGTATTGAACCTGGACCTTCCGCTAGACAAACCAGTTGGCGCCTTACCGACTGCGCTAACCAGGCAGTGGTTTTACATTTATGGATGCTATATCCCATATAGTTTTTACCATGACTTCTCCTTTCCAGCAAGCCAGCTCTCCTGAAGCTAGGAAGCAAGCGGCAAAGCTACAAGAACGAGTCATCAAGCGAAGCAAGCCTGAACCCCCTCATGGCTCACTTCCCAGTTTCAGGAGAGCTGGCACGCACTCTAGGATTGAAATTGTTTAATGGTTATATTTTTGATGGACATCATACATCGTATTCTACCACAGTGGACCTTGTTTGGATTGAGATGGAACGTTCTAGGATATCATGCACAATATTGAACTGTGTGATTCTTGTTAGGATTGATCATTAGATGGGTTTATTTATAATGATACCAAGCACCATATCGCACCATTTGCAAACCCTGTTGGGATTGAGATGGGTTATTTGTGGATATCATACACCACATCACATGATGACCCCTGTTAGGAGTTTTAAATCTTATTTGCACCATATACCATGTTCTGTTGTGGTGACTCGTCATAGATCATTTGTTCATCAACTAATGAAAGAAAACTAAACTAAAGCTTACTGTAGAAATCTTTCTTCGTTTGAAAAATGTTTGGTCTTGAAACAAAAGGTACTGATAAGAAAGTCTCAAATCAAAGTTAATAGGAAGCAAAGTAGTAGATCGTATGTAAATTGATGTGAAAATCACTGTTAAAATGCATTCAGTCAATTATTATTTAAACTACAATCTTTAAGATGGTAAGAGCAAGATACATATTATGGAAGTTATACGGATGTTTGCAATCTTACCTCAATGTACCCATACATTTAAAAATGCAGGGCAGGTTCCACACTTCATCATGACTGGGAACTAGGATGTGAGTGTGACCTGATCGGTACTTTCGGGATGTTCTTAGTTGTGACCGTGACATAGAATCCTCAGTACTATTATTGCTTACTGCTTCAGGAATTGACGTAACTGACATTTCGTGGTACTGTGATGAGCGCCTGATGATCTTTGTTAGTTGTTCAACCTGATAGGATAAGTCCTCCACTGTTTCTGTCAGGGAAGCAATTGCACTGCAAAGAAAAATTGGTTTTAATTATCAATAAACCTTTTCGTAAATTGAACTAAATTTGTTATTTTTTGTTAGCACCTGTGTAAAACATAGCAAACAAAATTTTACATCCTACAACAGTCATACTAGCAAAAATATACATCAACCCACTTTCTCCTTCAAAAGCATGCTATGTACATCAAGAGAATTAAAGAAAATGTACTCCTGTTCTTAACTTCTTGAACTTCTTCTCAACAGTTAAAAACTCTCTGGAACAATAAATATTTATATTTTAGATAGGAACTTTTAAATCAAATAAGGGAGGAGGCATTTGAACAATTTAGGCAAACCTGTTGCATTGTTCGATTTGAGAAACCATTGAGTCTTGGTTTTTCTCCATCCAACTCACTCTTTCTGATAGAAGCATTACTGTCATTTTGAGTTCACCATTAGACTGGTGAAGAGACTGTATCTGTTGACCCTGCAGAAGAAAATTATACTTCTTAGACATGAAGTACTTCATTTACCAATAAAGCCTACAATTCTTGAATGAAGAATAAATAATAGCTGGGACCAACCGCATAACATCCCTGCCCATAAAGAAGGCCGCACAAATGATCAACCCTCAACAAAGCTGGGGATTGAATCCGGGGCCTATGCTTTTAAGTCACGGTTCTTATTGACTGAGCCACTGCCACGCACAAGTGTGCAGACTTTCTAGTTTCAAAACCACTGCCAGCATCAATATCCACGGGCACCCTAAGCCTCTAGCAAGTCAAATTTAATAATTAATGCTGACAATGATTATTTCCTATACAAAGACTAGTAGTTATAAGTTTAGTCAAAACTTAAAAACCAAAACTATTGGAACCAAATTTCACCTACCTTGAATCTAACTTGTGTTTTGTAACTTGTGTGTATTTTGGGCATAATTGGAGGTGTTTTAATTAGAGGGAGTTTTTGTGATCAATGTTCCACTTTAAGAGTGGAAGACTTTGTATGGGAAATTATCAACATTAATCATTAAATTAGACTTGCTACAAACTTGGGGTACCTGTGCTGTATCTTACAAGATTGTTTTATGTATTATTACTAGGTGCTTGAAACAAAACTATTGCAGCTATATACCAATCATGCATAACATTACTTTTTACTCAGACAATTGAAAACATCTTCAAGCCCTTCTATTTTCCACAGCAGCTAACTTAATTTTAATTATACTTACCAATCAAATTAGTTCCATAAACAATACGATGGAGCATGTCATGATCAACTTTATCAATTTAGTATTAGACAAAAATGAAAATCTGAAATATGAAGATCATATGCCGCTCTAATGGGTAAATGTTCAAAGCTTCTATTTTCATTTACTAATTTTTTTAATTGTGCTTAAAATTTCAGTCACAAATAGTGCATTTCTTGCATTCTGATTGATTCACTCAATTCATATTCCAAATTGACCATATAAGGAAACTGACTGTGTGTAGTGTTGCAAAGCTGAAATATGGTTCTAAATAAATTCTAGCTGTCATTCTCAAGCACTGATACGTTAACAAAATATCAAGAAACTCAATAAAACAATTATTCCATTTGTGCTTGTTGGACATGAGATGATTATAGCCAACTCGGTGCTACACATCTTTTTGTCTGTTTACCCTCTCATATTAACGCATAGTCTTGGAATGAATGTTGAATATTCTGTACATTAAATACGATGGTGTTTTTAGGAAATTTATTAGATTTTTTACTTACTCTATACCTGCTTTTTAATTCTCTATAGAATGCATTTCGTTCTTGAGATTAAAGGTTTTGAACCTTGAGTTGGTAGTCAAGTCTATATATTAACTAACTAACTTACTATGCACGCAGGTTTCTGGTATTTTTCTGTTTTAAAATTATTGAAATCAAACCTTAAGGTTCTAACAACTGACCTCTTCATGTGATACAGCTCTTACTATTTCTTGTCCATTTCTGTAACCACAAACTTGGGAATGTTCCTGGACAGTTTCTTTCACACCAACAAATACACATCCTATAAAGCACAAAGTTTTGTAAAAGTGAATAGTTACAACTTAATACTATAACTATTGTTTAAATTTGAACTAACTTAAACTCAAACTAAGCACAAACATGTTAATACTCCATCATATTGGTGTTTTACTTACAAATACACCATATTATACCTAAATGTATAGGGCCAGATAAGTTATTGTAAACCATGTTAAAAAACTTCTATAAATTTGATGCACATCACCCTGCTGTTTTTCCCAGTGCCATGTCATTTTCATCTTAAATTCTGTCACAGAACTTCAGCTTTTTTCATTATCATATTAAATTAATTAGTTTAGTTAAAAGAAATTTGATTAAAATTTGATGTTTCAACTTGATATTTTCAAAGTTCTCGAGCATTTTGAACAATCACTCAAAACATTGTTGTTATGGGCCTAAATAATCAGTCAGCCATTCTTTGCTTATTGTTTCATCTAGGTCTTGCTTTGTAACTGCTCAATTGCAATGAGTAACAGATTGATTGCAGACAAAGCCAATCTCAATTTGGGCAACCCTGTCGTTTCTTTTAGCCAAGTGCTATCAGTTAACGATATTGGCAGTTGATGAAAATCGATATAAGTTAATCAACTGACACCAAAAATTGATGATTGTGTGATGTTTTGTAAGTTTGTGATTATTTTTTATTCATTTTATCAATGGATACAATGGATTTGTGCACTGTATATTGAACCATGTCCAAATTATTCTAACACGATTACCACAAGTTGTGAATAAAGGAAACACAACCTCGTGCTGTGATTACTATATTGCACCCGCTTTATATACAAGCGATTTAAGGGCTGACCTTTTCGGTGAAAATCACATTTGTATTGTGGACAGGTCTTAAGATGGCCGTCAAGATCCCTTCTCCTGAACTTTCCGCACTGATTTGAGCTGTTTGGGCATGGAACTATCGCAAAACTACACGCATCTTCGTGTTCCGTTCGCCTACCGAGGGCGATGTGTTCCGAACAGCCCGTCTCGTCAACTTGGAACTCCTCTTCAGAGTCACTTCTCGTAAGTGCATGGCGACAGTAAATGACAAGATCCTCTATTTGTCCCTTAAGCGCAAGGTTAACAACTAATTGGGTCCGTTGGAGCAATGAATCGTCAATTGGGCATTTGCTTGTCGACAGCAGACCATTTCCCGTATTCTTTCCAGTTATACACTCGTTGCAGAATGTGTGACCACAGACAGTCGATATGACGGGATCACAAAACAGCCTCTTGCAAATCGGACATTTCAAAGCATCCGACGGTTGTAGTACAAACTTTGTTGGTATAAAGTCCATAACTATTTTTTGTCTTAACGCTTTTTGTGGATAGCGACGAAATCCATTTCAAATATCGTGTTCCTATTTCCGATATGCTTTATTTGTGCCCTAAAAAGTTATTTCTGGTAGGCGTTTCCCCAGAGCGCGATTGCCAGGGAGGAAGAATGGAAACGAGTAGAGCCGCTGACCGGAAAAAACATAAAATCGCAACTTTACTGCCTGCCTGACCACACACATCACATGAAAGATATTCGGTACAAATCGCCAGTAATGGCGGGATTGGCTTTATATTTTATGTTTTTCGGTGGAGTTTTAGCAGTGCAATCAATTTCACATGAGATAGACGACGGGGATCCATTTCCTGGGGATATTTTAACGCCTTACGCAGAACACGGCTTGCACAGGACTAGGCGATCACAAACAAGAGGTTGCAAGCCAGTCCTTCATGGTAACTCATCGTACGAGGCACATCCAGTTTCATCAAATGTTTTTCCTTCTATTAAAACAAATAACTTTCTCCATGAGTTCATAGAATTCGGACAGAGAAAGTTTGTGTATGGACATATTTCCGTGGCTGACAATCCACTGAAAACGTTCTCTGTGCTTGAGCCAAGCAATGTAGGCGGATGTAAAAGTAGTTTACGAGCTACAGTCGCCGACTCCTCGAAGCAGCGAAAGTGTTTAGCTGCAGTCAATGCTGGTTACTTTAGAACCTCAAACGGTCACTGTTTGGGGAATATCGTTAGTGACGGAAAATATGTCCAGGACTCTGGTGGCGTGCAAAACGCGAACTTTGGTATCCGTAGAGATGGAAAATTTGTTGTTGGTTATCTGTCGGAGGACGCGGTTCTTGACAAGAAAAACCCTTTTGTTGAGTTAATCTCTGGTGTCGTTTGGCTTCTCAGAAACGGACAGGTGTACGTAGATGAAAGTAAGACGGCAGAATGTCGAAATACTCAGGAGACTGGATCGATGGACTTGTTTGCTAATGTCATTTCGGCAAGAACCGCCATCGGACATGACTCAAAAGGCCGGTTGGTGATAGTTCAGGTTGACGGCAAAACACACCGTCGAGGGTGAGTTTCAAACTGTTTAATTGTTTAAAATATACATTTCTGTAACTTCTAAGGCGTTTATCTTGTTTGTCAAGAAAAATGATTCGTACGATACTGGAATCATTTGTTCAAGAATGTACACACGGGTGAAACGTGAGAGTCACATGATGTCTGGCTTGTCACAAGAACACCTGTTTATATTGAAAGCTGTCTTCGAAGAACGTTGTCGAGAACAAAATCAAATCGTGTGAAAATTGGGTGATAGAAGACTCTTAAAAAACAAGAAATAACGGTTCCCAGAGGCATTTGATAGTTTTATCTTTGTTTTCAGCATGTTGAACTCTTAGCTAATAAATTCATCTCGGTTAATCAACTTCTAGTATTACTATTAGATATCAATGAGTTAGTATACACCTCTTTTTCAAGGTTGCAAACATTTTAGTCCGAAAGATTTAAAACTTTCAGTTTCCTAGATATGCCATTGAAGCATACACTGATTGCAAATTTTGCATACCTGATAAATATATTTTTATTTAACACCATCAATGCAACTACTCTACTATAGACATTTGATTGCTGGCTACATTAAAACTAGTATTAACTAATTTTAACAATACTTAGACTCAACCTCTACAACACCCAAACGTCTACTAACCCCCCCCCCCCTTCCAGTCTGTTTCAGAAAGGCCTTGAATGTGGTTGTTAGTCAATACCTTCTGAACTGACAAGGTTTCCTTATATTTGTTTTCTTTTTACAGTATTAATCTTTATGACTTTGCCAAACTGCTGAAGAAGTTCGATGTGGTGAATGCAATCAATTTAGATGGAGGTGGTTCATCAACATTTGTGATAAATGGCACAGCTGTAAACTACGCCTCAGATGAATGGTGAATATTATTAATTAGAACCAGTTCTTACTATGACATTGATATTCTGTAATGACCAGCTATGATTAAAGGAATCCTCCACTATGACATTATTGGTTTGAACAATTTCAGCAGCTCAACTTGATTATCCTGTACATAAATCTAAAACCAAGCAGTTTAGTTTGATCATTTTTATAGTTTGAATTTCCTGCACAACACCATTGTGAAATGTGATGAATTTGGGTTGCAGTGCCTGCAGTCTCCACTCCCTATGAATACAATAGTAATGAACAAGAGGGGGTACAGCACTGCAACTGAAACACCTCACATTTTGAAATGGAGGTATATGATAAATTCCGCCTGGTTAGCCTAGGTGGTAAGTTGTCAGTCTTTGGTGGGGAAGCCGAGGTTCATTTCCCAGTGCCGAACCTTTACTGAGGAGAGGGTGCTACCTTTGCCCTGATATCTGCAAACAGTTATACCTTCACGTCTTCTTGGATAAGGTTGTTAAACCATGGGCCCAGTCTCTCAATTCCCTATCGGAGGACTTAAAAGATCCACAACACTTGTTGAAAAAGGGAGGGGTGATCCTGGTGTCATGGTCTGTCTACTACTAACTGAGGGCAACTCCTTATTAAAGATAATTGTGAGCCAAGTTTAGTAGACTTTCTAAACCCTCAATGCCAAAGTCAACTGTAAAACATTGTTAAGTGCCTTTGATCATAATTATACAAATGGAAAAAGGCACTATATTTATAAATGTTGAATGATATTACTGTTATTATTAATTCAATCTGTGGAAATGATCATACTGAATAGCTTGTTGTTAGATGCATGTACAGGATGATCACATTTTGATTGAGCTCTTTTAATATGGATAGTTACAGACTTAGCAAGAGTTTTATTTAAGACAAAGTTGTTAATATACAGTTCAGGGTTCTTTAACACTGATTTCTTCAATTGTTTGTTTTTTAATTGAGTTTTCATCAGCCTTGTCCTGAGACATGAAACATTTAGAGTAGGTGTAAAATTGATATGATGATGAAGTGAGACATGTTTTAATATTCGAGTCTTGAGAGACTGAATACATACATAAAAACACTATTTAATTTTGGAGATGAAATGTTTGAAATGTATGTCGTTTTGTCTGTGTTTCAGCGGTGACTACATATGCGCTAGGAAAGTGTCTACCATTGCATGTGTTCATGAACCAGGTTGTACCCCAGCAGACTGTAATGGGCACGGCATGTGTCGTATGGGAAAGTGTGTTTGTGATAAGCAGTGGGTTGGGCAAGCCTGTGATGTACCGCTATGTAAACTGAATAACTGCTCTTCTAATGGAGTGTGCATGGAAGGTATGGATGCATAAGAAGAATACAAAAGGTTGTAGTTTGCATGTTTTCATCCTTAACTGGTCTTCCTGTTAATGGTTTACATTTTTTCAAATTGTTTATGTCTATTGTATGATTTGTTTTTGATTATTACTAGTTATCATTTTTGTTCTTCTTCATCACCATCATCTTCATTATCAGTTTATTTAAGTCAAGAGTTTTTCCATTTTCAAGGGGTCACTGACTCTCCCCCCCTGACATGGTGCAATCTCTCCATATCACTTGCATCCTCAAAGTTCAAACCAACCCTACGACATTCTCTCTCCATCTTTCTTTTCTGTTCTTGTTGTTATTAAAACTAGTGTGTAGTTGTTGATAATTGAAGACCCTTAATTGTGTGAAAACAACTTTAAAGTGACCGTGAAATGGTCCCAATGGTTATAGAGAGATAAAAGGTATAATGTAGGGAGAATTGAGAACTTCATCAAAAGTCACTTACATTGATTGTTTTGGCAATTATGATGAATATGTAAGTTGAGGTTAGGGTGGAGCAGGCATTCTTCAGGTTGTTTAGTGCACAGTTTCTGGAGCTTGAGGTCTCCTTGGCTCTTGGTGACAATACACTTTGACTGCCGCTGATCTGTTTATCAGTGGCTTGAAGTACTTGTAAATAGAGCAGTGACAGAAGCTGGGAGGGAGGGAAGTTCACTTTTAGCGGAGCACTTTGCTTCTATTGACATCAGAGCTGTTATACAGAGCAGACATTTGTGATAACTAGTGTGCTAATTGTTTCAACCGAATCATGTTTAGTATAATTATTATAATACAATAATTGCCAGTTGTGGTAGTGCAGTAGTAACAAAAAATGTGGTGTTCTAGAGACAGTATTACAAGTGCCATGTTAGTCCAATACAATTGCTACTAAAGATACAAAATCTTATGTGTTAAAAGTAATATTGATATAAGCAATTCCTTATGAAAATTCAAAGATGGTTGCTTAAAAAATGATTCTGAAAACAGTGATGATAACTTCAATGAAAGGGTAATAAAATTAGTAGACGTATAATTTCATTTTCTGTCCTTCAGATGGCTGCCTATGCACACCAGGATGGAAAGGAGACAGATGCGAGCAAGGTAGGTATCAATATTCATTTGCTGAAAACTTGAAAGCATGCTACATCTTGGAATATGGAACACTCAGTTTATTCCTGTCAATTTGGGATAAATTATACAACAAAACTGGTGTCAGCTTGGTTCATGCAAACAATGTAATGTCATTTATTTTAAAGATCTTCCAGCCACTTAGACAATGTTAGTAGTAAAAAAACAAGAAAGAAAGAAAATAAACACTCTCTGTCTAGAGTGTATCAATTATTTTTAGCTCTAAGTATGTGAGTGACCAGTTATTGAACTAATTGCAAACTGTGTACTAATTTATGCAGTTATTTTGATTTAAAAAGAATGCTTTCGATATGTGTAATGTGTAATACACCACTGTTTGATATTAAATCTGTATTTTTTGCCTTGAATCTGCTGTAAGATAAAAGTTTATTGACATTCCTGCTAACAAATTCATTAAAATTTTTCATTTTCTCAATTTTTCTTTTGATTTACTTGAATTTGGGCAAAAATTTAGTCTTTTTTAAGAGATCTTTGGTATGATTACTTTAGAGTGCAGAAATTTTCAAAAGTTTTGTCACGATTTCATGTGAATATCTAAGTTCCTTCCAAAGAGTTGTAGCTTCGATTTGCTTCCAACTGCTTTTTAGTTACAGTAAGATGTCGCTCAGTTGAAGTGTTCTTAATTATTAAACCGGTTGGTTTTAATTCATTACAACACTAGCTTGCCAAGCAGGTTTTTACGGCAGGAACTGCAGTAAGGTTTGCATTTGTCAGAATGGAGGAGCTTGTAGTCGAGTAGATGGGAGCTGTAAGTGCAGACCAGGGTGGACTGGCAAGTTTTGTCAACAAGGTACACATTGTAAAAACCTTAAACTACTACCAAACTCAATTGTTTGTATTGTTCAGGGTTGTCTTGGAAGAAGATGATAAACTTCCAAAAGTAGCAGGCTAGCAGCTAAAGAGACCTGAGTGGCACTCACTCCAGTAGGGGGAGGGGACAGCGGGCTGGAAACCCGTATAAAAGGGTATCAATAGCATGCTTTGGAAGAGCAAGATGCAGGATATCAAAGAGTGGTTGGCAGAATATTTAGAAAGATCAGGATACAGGAGAAAAACAGGAAGGGTTGGAGGCAGGAGATACTAGGCCATGAAGGTGTGAGAGGCAGTATATAAGGGTACATGAGGTGGAAGGTTCTGTCCCCCTACCCCTCCCCCCCACACTTTCCAAACTCTTGTTAATTTTGTAACCCTTTCAGCCCCAAATCCAAATGCATCAAATACCATGTTGCCAAATTTTCAGAAGGAAAAAACTTGTTTGTCTAAAGAAATGAGAAAGTTAACAATAGAAAGTTGTGTTTTAGTTTCAATTGGTTTATTAGTAATTTACAACAACTCACCATTGATATTATGATATTGCCCAACTTCAATCTTGATTGGTCTGATTTCCTTAGGGTGTGGGCTGTAGTTGTATTGTTTATGCTTTGTTCTTGATAAAGATAACATCATTCTATGAATAATTATTGTTCTACAGTGTGCCCTCCTGGAAGGTTTGGCCAGGACTGTGCACAGACTTGTAGTTGCAGTAGTATTCACTCGTGTTCCTGTCATAAGCAAGACGGCCAATGTCTAAACAGCTCTCAATCAGTGGAATCAGTTCCCCAAAAGTGTAAGTCAAAGTTTCTCTAATTTTCTTGACTGAAAGAAAAGTTTACTTGGATCGATTTGTAGAAATAGCCTGCAATTTCACACAGTGGACTTTTGGAGGAAGAGTTGGAAGAAACGTCCGCTTTAATGACAAGTAGTAAGTTTGCATATAACCATTTCCAAAGGTTAGATACAGTAAGATTTGAAATTTCATTTTTGCAAATGACACAAAAAGGTGCCCATAGCTTAATGCTATATTCCCTTAAGCTTGTAAAAAAGTTTTCCACAGCTGTATTTTTTAAGAGCTTTCATTTTTACTCACTGTATATATTTAACAATTAACCATTATTTGCCACAGATATTCACTGAGCCTGAGGTAAATTTAACTGTCTTAGTAAAACTGCTCATGTGACTATCAGAGAAAAAAGAGAGCTGTAATTGTCAAAGATTTGTGCAGAAAAATTTTATTTGTTGTCAGTTGCTCATTTGCACATATCGACATCTAAAATAATTTCAACCAAGGTTTTATCATTCACTTGTTAATTAGCACAGTTGTCATGGCGATATTGCAAATGTACCTGGAAAAACCCTTCACCAGACGTCTTTCAAAAACATTATAAAAAAATAGAAGTTTGATACTCTCATTCATGTATAGCAACTGCTCTACCAGATTGAGCTGGCTTAGTTTTAATTTTATAAAAATTTTAGACAATTAGACAAAATTGAGTGGAAAGTTTTTATGAGCCAGTATAGAAGCTAACTGCTTGGTTCAGACCTTTATTCTGCCTATGAATTCTATATATCTAGTAGCTTATCCTAAATATTTATAGACAAAAGGTAATTCAACTAAGTACACAATTTTTATTGCAGTTTTGAAATGTTTGGTAAAAAGAGAAATGGAGTCAAGCAGTTTTTCTACCAGCAGTTCAGTGTTTGATCTGACAGTGAAGAGCAGCAAAATAAATAAAGAGAACAGGTTGGATCAGACATCTTTGGCTGACTGATTGATTTTATTTTTAAATACATACTATAATAATCTTTGGTACAATTAATATATGTGTGACTTTTTACTTAAAATTTATGCCATCTTTAACTACCTTGTTATTTTTTACTTACTATGATTATAATAAGAAGAGAAGCATGTCACTTGATGATAACATTTATTTATTTGTTCCGGATTATTTTTATTAGCTTATTTATTTACTTGTTTGTTTGTTTACTTGTTGTTTAAAAGTATTTGTAACCATCTAATAATTATTGTCATCTAAACTGCCTTAAGTTTTATGAGAATAAACCTGCAAACTTGGATGTTCTTTTAAGAAATATTTTAAAAAAATCTTTTAAAAAATCTTTTTTAAGAAATAGTAGCTTCCCCATGTTATAATTATTATTATCTGTACTTGGTCAGCCCCAAGCATGACAGTTGTTGTGTGATATTTAAGTTCCCCCAGCCAGGATTCATACACAACCAGTTTGGGAGAATGAAGGAAAGCACTTCATATGTTTGAAAGATCAAGAAAAAGTCACTGACAGGAATCGAACCCGCAACCCTCTGATTACCGGTCAGATGCTCTACCCACTGAGCTACAGAGGCTCACATGGGGAGCTGAGTCACAGGACAAGTTTTTGCCTTTTCATGCTGGCAGAACACACGTTTCGCATCTGATAGCTTGATATGCCCAGTTGCCATATGCTATATAACATTATTATTAAATGATTAACAAAGAAGTTTGAAACTTGGTGTTGTATAGAAAGAAGGAAAGCACTTCTCAAGTTTGAGTGAACAGAAAAAATTCTGAGTCACTGACGGGAATCAAACCTACAACCCTCTGATTGCTTGGGAGAATTTCTATTTTCATCAAGAACTGGTAGATCAATTTCTAATTTCTCTTTACCAAATGTTTTACTTTGTGTCATGTGTTGTTTGAGGAGAATTAAGTTGAAAACTGCTAAACTAGCTTGGGATGCACTTAGCACAACTATCTGAAATTTGTCTTTTGCTTCAGGCTACAATAATTCTTTGAAAAGGGGAAGACTTGATCATTTTTGTCAGTAAGTGTAAGGTGTTGTTACTTTGTTTAATGTAAGTCATTGTTTTACTTTGTAGTCAACTTTTCAAGTGGTTCATTGGAACAGTAGCTCTGTGCAGCGTTAGCCTGCTAGCAAACATGGTGTTGGTATACCTTAAGTGTACAAGTGCAACACGACTAGGAAGGCAAAAGCCACGCCTCGAAGAAACAGCTTTTCTTTTTAGTCCTGATGAAGAGGAGCTGTGACATATAATAAAGTTTTACAATAGATAACTCTAGATTCTTAACCCCAACATGGTTCTAGAATATTGTATTCTTTAAGCTCAAAACAGTGGCATGGCCAGAACTGGCAGAAACATGCAGTAAATTAACCTAAATGGTAGAGGTAAAAGTTACAACATTTTGAGCTTCTAGGGTTTTCTTTTGATGCTCCTAAAATATTTTAAAGTTTGAATCCCTTTTATAAAAGTAATTTTCAGCATTTTTTAACTTTTATGTGGGTTGTTTAAGTGTGCAGAATTAGATGCACATAAAGTAAGGCATTAAGTGTTCTGGAAAGTCACTGTTCAACTACCTCAGCACAGGGTTAAACATTTGCCAGTTACTAATTCACAGAATTGAAACTTAAAATCTTAGAAACATCATTATATGGTAGGTATAAATTTCAATGGGACAAATATATTTATTACAAAGCAATTGATAATTGTTGACTATATTTAAGTCCAGCAATAGCAGGTTTAAAGAACCTAAAATTTGGGACATTGTAAAAAGTAAATAGTGTGTGTTATATATTTAACATAGGAGAGGAATTCAAATGTTTGAGCTCAAGTTTTGCCCTGTTCTTCCTGTCCTTACCCAATCATCCTTGCTCCCTCTACCCTCCTCCATCCTTCCCACCCCTATCTTTACCTGTCCTTGCACCCCTACCCTTCCCTTTACCTTCTCACCCCTATCATCCTTGCTCCCTCTACCCTTCTCCATCCTTCCCACCCCTATCTTTACCTGTCCTTGCACCCCCTACCCTTCCCTTTACCTTCTCACCCCTATCATCCATCCTGCCTCTATCCTTTCCATCCTTCCTTCCACTACCCTCCATCTTTTCTTCCTCTACCCCCTTCATCTTCCTTTCCCCTATCCTCCCCTATCCTTCTTATCTCTACCCTCTTTCATTCTTCCTTCCCACTTCCTTCCCTGGCTGTTCACAAGAATGGTTTGACATTTGTGCAAGCGGATGGTAAACTGAAGCTTGAATTGCTGTTAGTTTCATACACTGTGTTGGTATAAAAGTCGGTCTGTAATCTGGCTTTTGTTACAATGTTAAAAGCAAAAATGTAATTATTTTTACGAAAGCAAGAAAAAAAGAAACTGTTTTAATAGTTGTTAAAACAAAAATAGCCAAGAACTTCATGTTTTAGTAATTATTTTAGATAAAAAAATTAGTTAGTTTTTAATATAACTTTAAAACAAAATTAAATTAAGAACAAAGACAACTGCTTTGCTACTGTGATATTCACAATGTATTTATAAGTATCAATAATAATTTATACTGGGTATCACCTCTTTATATCAATTGATATGACAATGAAAAATATTTGAATATTAGAGAGTACAAGTCTAAAATTAATGTTAGTGACAATTAATTAATAATTATTTACAGTCCTACTGAAGGGGTAGTAAATGGTCCCTTAAAAATGTGAGTCTCTGCAATTTATGGCTGTATCTCGAAATCATCTTCAAAGTAGTCTTTTTTGTCATGCCCCAAAGTACTTTTTTTTTCTGTCTGGCAGTCTCTTATTCCCTGACAAAGTGTCTCACATTTTCAGCGCTTCGATCCCTATTTGCTTGAAACTTGTTCAATGGTATCTAGGTATTTCAAGTCTCTGAACCAGACTTTTCATATTGTAAATCTTTTTAAAATCTTGGGCTAAGATTTTAAAAAGACTGTCTCAGATTTACCATATGCTACCCCTTACTTAGCCTCAACTATATATTTTACAGTTGCAATTAACAGTAAACTCCATAAATGGGTATTTTAGAAAGTTATTGGAAAACCTGTAGTCATTTTTTAAACTGGTAGCAGCACAAACCCTGTTACTTTGTATAACTTGAAGACAAAAATAAACAAAACATCAAATATCATTTCTGTGGTCAGATTTTATTATTTCTGAAGATAAATGCCCTCAGCTGGCAAAACTTGTCAAAATCTTTCTCTTAATTTGATTGGTGTTTTTAGTCCCCTTTCTCAGCCTGGTTAAGTTCCGGGGGACCCTTGATCCTCTATTATTCTCGTGCAAAATTAAAAACATGAAAAGACCCCTTTAATCTAAGATGTCAAACACACACAAAAGCTGTTAGAATGATAACAGTGATCCTTGAAATGTGCAATTTATTGTCTTTTCTATAACTATAATTTTTTATATTCTATATTCTTTTCTATAACTATAATTTTTATCACCCTGAAGCCTTTTTAGGTTTGTCACCATAATCAGTAACTATATATCTACCAACTGCAAAACCATCAGAGAATATTGCAAGTAATCGAGACTTAAGTCGAGAAGTTTAATCAAAATATGATTTAGATTTTAGCTTGCCCTTTCCCTACCCCCACCCCCCTCCCCTGGCCTTTCCCATTCTGCAGCCTCGGATATCTACCAGTTTGGATTTGATGACCTTACATAAACAGATAAAAATTTCCATTTTTGGGCACACTAAAATCAAAGCCATTTTCCAAGACCTAAACATAACTGATATATCCGTGACTTGAGCGTTGATGATTTGTGTGCAAAATGAAGTATGCCCCAGTACGGAAGTTCTCTCTATAAGGCCATTGTGTTGTCTGATCAGTGATGTACAATCTCGTTTTCTACTCATTACAATCATGTTTAGACCTGTACAACTGGGTAACCAGCTGAAGAACTCAGGAAAATTAATGCACTCCTTAAGTTTCATAGTAAAAAATGTTTAGCGAGTCTCCTGAAGTCATAACATGACGCCCGCTGATGCTTTCAGTTTCAGTTTCACCCGACGTCTTTATGGCGTCTTCAGAGTTCAGTGGTCGAAAATCATCAGGTCGTTTTGAAACATTTCTCTCGGTCACAAAGGGAGACATTTCCTCCAAACAAGTACATGTTCAGGTCGTTCATGGGTTCAACTTCGTTATGTTAAGCAGCCAGTTGAAGACTAAGTTGATCTTTAAGGAAACACATGGTCCTCTCAATCAACTGCTGACGGAGCAACATTCCTGGTCCACTGATAAACGCCAACAGCGCCAAATAATCTTCGAACTCTAGATTATCAACGACGTCTTTCATGGAGTCATACAATAATTCTCGATCGTGTGCATTCATGTTATTGATCACTTCAGAGACTGGTTTGAAATTTCCTGCTGATTTGTAGGCCAGAGCACCGCCGACAGCACCGCCAACAAGTAAACCTGCTGGTCCGCCAACTAACCCTCCTAATGTGGTTGTTACGCCGGCCAGAACTCCGCCATACAAACTGCTTTTCACGGTTACTTTTAGTTCTTCTTCGTCAGCTAGGATAGCCACAACTCGCTGCAAGTCGTGTGAGGAGAGAGGCATTTCGAAACGAACGCTTCGAGGAGAATACCAACTGCAACAGTCTGTCTACTACTATTCAAAGAAGAGTTCTAGCTGTAGTAGCAATTTCTGAGAATCGGAGCATATTTACGTCATAGTGAAACTCTGAAAGGTTTTTCTCCAAGCCTCGACTTGACCCAACAAAAAATCCGCTGACCTAGGTCTGGTCACATTGGTGGTGGTTGGTGCCGTATGTTTCAAAGTATAAGTTTGTGATTTGTTTTCTTTCGAATCGAACTTCCTAAGAATACTTTCTAACTTTATTAGCGTTCAAAGATTGGTCATTCGGTTTGATTACCAATTTTTATGCTTTGTTAATGGCTTCGCTTTCGAAGTGAACACGCCAAACGAAATTCATTCCTATGGCAACAGCAGATTTCTTTAAAGAATGCCCATTCAAATAAACAAATAAAATCTTTACGTTTATGAAAACTTCTGAACGGCCAAAAAAGTTTTTTTTTACATTTCCTTATGAAAAACCTTAAAAAAAGTAGCTATAACCATAAGTTAAGGGCTTTACTAGAAGTTAACCCAGTTGTTACAAAGTGTATCAAAATACACAATACAAGCGTGACTGAATCTATATATTATCTTCAAAAAGTTTCTGATAGCTGAAAGTACCTAAAGACCTGTGAAACCAGAGTAAACAATAAAAAAAACTAAACCAAGCTTAGCACCGTAGTAGTTTTTTTATGACTTGATAGTGTTTCTCACTTTTGGCATAATTACTATCCAGAAATGTACCGCAGTTTTCAGTTCCTCACGTCTCAAATAGTTATGGTTGGTGCTCTGATTTCTGTATTCTCTATCGACGGCATCCTAAAACAAGTTTGTCTACCTTTCTCTCAATAATAAACTTGCGGTTAAGTTTGTCTTCATTTGCTACTCTTAACAAATTGATTTTCTTGGAATCTGCAGCTCTGGCCGCTCTCCACAGATTTTCATCCCGCCACAACTTTGAGCCCTTTTTCTGTCTTCAGATAGCACAAAAACACGTCAATGAACCGTCTTCTCATGATAGCATCAGTGGCTAGTTTAGCGTTAAGCCCAACCGCGTTTGTCACCCTACATTCATCAACCAGGTACTTCATGTACGCATAAAGCTCTTGTCTCTCTTCCCTGCTCATGTCAATGAGATAGTTTTCTAAGGATATTTTTACCTCCTTTCCTTTCCAAGCTGCCATTGTTCCCCCAATCAATCCTCCGACCACTGCTCCAACAGGTCCGCCGCACACACCACCAACTGTAGCGGCCGCTCCAGTGTATAAACCGCCTCTTAACCGGGAACCGCTACACAAAATATTGTACCGTTCGTCTCCTGCAATTATTGCGAGGACACCAACAAAATCCTCTGCAGTGATCGGCATTTTGGATTAATTTTAAGTTATACAATTTTAGAAAGCACTTAAAACCTTTGATATAAAACGCTTTTCAAAACAATCTCTGATAGCGTAACCGGTTGGCTCTATTGTGATGTAACTCCAGCAGACGTGGAACATCTTTAATGTGGATTTCGACTTGAGTTACTATAGCAATTATTCTACATTTTGATTGATTGAGGGAAAAGTGGCAAATAACGCTCAAAAAAACTTAAAGATTTTTTCTTTTGTTACTGAAGTCAATGAACAGTGAAATTGTCAGTTTTCAAAGTTTATCACACGCGGATGGTTCAATTTAGTTAGTTAACGATTAGCTGACCTTTTTTGTCGTTTTACAAAAGATACAAGAAAGAGAAATATCTTTTGATTCTGTTGTGCTTAGGAAGTTTAATTTTGAATTCATTCAAAAGCTTTTACCAGACCTAGTAAGAACAAACAGTGCATTAAAAACCATTTTAATTTTCAAGCGAGAAATGTAGCCTGAGAAAGCAGACGCCTTTCCTCTTACTTGGGCTCAGAGCTTCGCAGGCTTGGAGAATTGCTTCAATGCGAAAAATCAAGGCAATGAAATACTTTTAAATAGTGTCTATTTGGCTAAGCAAATACTTCCGGCTTTCCACTTTTAAGCAGCCTGTCGAACTGATATGAATCTTTTACATGAAGTCGAATATTGTTTGAAGTTAACTCATGAATAAGCGTGACGGAATGAGGCGATTTTGCAGAAGGCGAGTAAACAGCAAAACAGCCAGTCCGGGAAGCTATTAAATGGTTCGATGGTATCATCCGCATTATCATTGAATAGTCCTGAATATGGACTCTTGCACGATCGATATTTTTAACAGTGCGAAAATTCAAAGCAGTTTACATGGAAGAGCACTTTAACTTTTCTAGAGATGATTCAACAGAAACCCAAAAGCTGACCTCAAAACAACAAACAAAAAAATACTATAGCAGTAACATTTTTAAAAACAACATGCAAATCACACTCGTTCCTAGGACTTTTCCTTGCAAAATAGACGATCAAGGCCTGTCACGTGGTTTATTTAAGATGACCCTAAACTAGTGAAGCCATGGTTACTAAAACCTGGCAACGTTAGAATTCAAACGGTTTACTATGTCTTTCTTACATTAGAAATACGATCATTTTCAGTTTCTCTTTCAACATGGCCGAACCAGAAAATGTCTGACAAACTTGTTGACGGGACTATCTTTAAAAGATGACATTCATTTGTTTTCTACAGACGACTCAAAAAAGCAAATGACAGAAGGCCTGGTTCGTAACGGCAGCTACTGGGAGCTTACTCCGGGAGTGTTCTTCCTTGGCCTACCAGTTTAAGAATAGTAAAGGAACAAAACACAAGAAACCGTTTACGAAGATTCTGCTTACGTCGAATCAATACTAAATGGTCAAATTGGCTGAATTCGAAACAAATTGAAATATAAAAATTAAAAAGCAAGGCCAATACGACGTTTGTGAAATATATACATACCAGTTTTCCTCGGGTACAATGGTAAAGCTTATTACAATGAAACAATTTATTACGTCAGCGGAAAGACCTTGCTAAACGAAGAATAATTATTAACGTAAAAAAAGAATTGTCAAAACTTTTTTATTGTTCTGAAGATATCAACTCCATTGTTTTCAACTGATGATGTCAGTTATTCGACAGCCAAATTTTCATTTTTTTTAAATCTGCTGAGGGTTGCGGGTTCGATTCCCGTCAGTGACTCAGAAACTTTTCTGAGCTTTCAACTTGTGAATCAACAATTTCTTCAATTTCAGCATATTTCAAGATATTATGTACAACAAAAATTTTCTTGCTTCGTCTGTGCAAGCACACCCGTCGCAAACATAGGATGAATCGTAGCAGTCTAGATATGCGCCAGCGTTTAGTTCAATAAAATCGGCGAGGATATCAATCCAGCGATACAACCCGAACGAATAATTTATATAGTATGTGTAGCGGCTGTTTTTTAGTGAAGATCAAGCGTCACCTTGAACGCGCGAGTAAAGAAAAGGCCTTAACATCGCGGCCTTGCCTCTCCCCCAAAAAACAGCAGCTACGCAGTTAGAATATTTTACTCTTGTGTTGTTTTGAAGACACAATTGGTTGACAGTGACATATAGGCAGCTGCGTTCCGGCCCCGCCGGCCACCGAAGCTCTGTGGAAAGAAAGGTGAGAGTTGGATATACTCAGGTCCTGTTTATATGAGGAAAGTTGTCCCAGGAAGAAGTGATAGTTACTCGTGGCGAGACAACTTTTCTTACAATTTTTTATAAAAAGCAGCTACTGCTTTTATGGTGTCCCGCTTAGAAGGATTAACATGTCTCGGGACAAGAGAGGTCTCTTCCATCCGGGAAATTTTTCTCCGTATAAACAGTTCGACCTTTCTTTCCGAGACGCCCGAGCCTGCAAGCATTTCAATTTAGTGTTTGTTGGCTTTAATAATCTCATATACACTGCAAGTTAAGTTGTCCCGGGTGGAAGGGACAAACCCTTTAGCCCTGCCGATTGTGCAGACATCCCCTTACTTAAAGTTTTGATCATTCCAAAAGCAGAAAGTGTTGTTTTCAGTTCCGTCGGAAAGGTTTGGTTCGCAACGATTTTAGCCGTGATGACTTAGTGTTATATATTTTTATTATTCAAATTATTTCGTGCAGCTTGCATCAGCTGATTTTGGAAAAATATGCAACTACGCTCTTACAAAGAAATTTGATCTGCGTTTTGTCACTGAATTCAAGTCAGTTGAACTGAAAGCAAACGAATGCTTTTGAAACTGCTTCTTTGATTGTCATACATAAAGAAGTAGAGTCGCATAATCATGGTCAAAAAACGAATAGTATTCTTGTTTTGTGATTATTTTTGTACGTGTAGATACTCGCGCGCGCTTGTACAGTTGTCGCAATACCTTTCATTTGAAAGGTTCTCAAACGACTATTGGAGTACCAACTTGGACTTTGATAATAATCTGGTTTTTGAGTTATTTTACAAGTTTGGTCAGTCGTGGCCTATGCCGGGAAGACAGCCATGTAGATATTGCTGTGTATGTTTTGGACATGTACGAATATAACGTTTTTGTATTTGTGTAGTCGATGCTTTCGAATAGGTGATCGAGCAAATTCTTACAAAACTTGTAAAGCTTCTTTTATAGTAACTAATTAGTATGTCTAGTAGGAGACTTAAAAATGATTAATTTGTCTGACTGTTAAACAGGAACTACATACTTGAGAGGTAGATTGTGATACACCAGGCCCGTAGTCAAGAATTTAGCGGTAGGGTGCAATCTATTGAACGACTCGGGGTCCGGGGGCATGCTCCCCTGGGAAACATTGAAGTTTTAAAAATATGAGAACAAAATGTAAAACAGACAGGCGAAACTAACCTTTAAAACCTGGATACAGTTCAAACGATTGATATTCAAAATCAATTCAGAAAAACATAGAGGATAATTTAACTTTTTCAAAATTTTCAAAAAGTTCTTTGCCGTCTG
>JAOBAT010062985.1:0-24595 GCA_026413305.1 Hydrozoanthus tunicans | reverse complement strand
TTTTGTGCTACAATAATTTAGCCAATCATAGAACTCAAGAACAAAAGCAAAGAAAACCTTTTAACTTTCAATGTTCCTCACATGGAATTTTTCTTAATATCCAAAATAGAAATGTTTTAATTTAGAAGGATTGAATGAGTGTACTGGAAATAGATACATGAGCTTACTCATGAAGATACGGTCAATTTTTAAAGCTTAGCCTATCAGATCACCAGTTTAACAATATCGCAATTAGCACCTTTTTGCATTCCATTGCCGTTGACCTGCCTAGTTCTTGCTCGGACCGCTACTTAACCATTAATCTTTACTTAGCAATACAGAAACGATTCTCAGTTTTCTCTTTTTAAGCAAACACAAGTATACTTGCCCCGAGTTTAGTTCCTAACAATTTGTTTTGCACAGCCTTAGGGTTAGTTTTTATTCAATTAGCCTCAACAATATTTACATGTTTATATAAAAGCGCGTAACCCTCTCGTGCGACGGCCATTTTGAGTCAAGTCCTTTGTTTTCACTTAGCTGACCTCGACTCCACGACGAGGCTGTTAATACAGTAACAATTATTGTGATTCAAAATGGCTGCCGCGGGTGAAGAACTCAAATAACGAAGTCAAAGATCTTTTGAATATATGCCTATGGCTTCTTCTCGTCCTGAAGCAAAAACGCGTAAACCTAACAAGAAATGGTTTGTTATCATATTTTATATTCTACATACTTTTTGGCCTTTGTTTGACGTCTTTTTAATATTGTCGCTAGTCGTCGTTGCCGACGCAGTGGAAACAAGATACAAAAAGATGAGACGGGAGAAGAGGCTGGCCGAGCTCACTTCTCAAGTCTGGGGAGAATGGCACCAGGCGCGAGCGTTCAAGAATCCGTCGAAATACGCTGACGTCATGGAATACGAAGAAAGTTCGACTGGAACTAGTGGGTCAGAGGAAACAGAGTTTAAAGTTGATTCCAAGGCCATTGAAGATAAAACAACGACATAGACAATATAAAGATGGGGAAAAACAGTGTCTCTGTATGAAGATTGAACTCAAGATTGCTGTTCTAAGTGATGATACATTATCCTGCTTGCCTGTCTGTACTCGTCGAAAAAAAACTTTCATTATAATTGGCATCAAACAAATACGCCTGTTTTGCTTTATTTGAACCTCGAGTTAAAGATGTTTTCTACTGATTTTTGGTCTTCATTACTTTCCATCTTTTTATAATCTTGGTTTAATGCATTTACTCCATGATCAAAAATACATCAGTTAGGATTTTAAAAATGTGCGTTCTGAACTATTCATTTAGTTATGTCCTGCAACAATGAGTAAAGAGCGCACTTATCAATCCCCTGGAGAGCTCCATATTGCTTTAACTTCTGACGTCACCAATTGAAATTGAGAATCGGCTGTGGCTGTATTGCCTTGTTCGGAATTTTTTACTGCATGCATTTATTGTAAAATTGTCTAGTAGAATAAAAGACGCTTTCCATTTAAACAATCTAACAAAAAGTTTTTATTACTTGGATAATAAAATGCAAATTCACATTGTGACGTCAGACGTCTGTGCAACATGGCGGCGTCCATGGGAATGAGTAGTACTTTCCTTGTTCATTTTTGTAGAATGTTAATAAATGAATCGTTTTAGAAAGTAAATTTTTGGAATCCCAAATTGATATTTCTAATTTGGTAAGAAAATAATTTTCGAGTGCAGGTTCCCTGGTATGTTTTGCAAATTTTCCTTTGTCGTCTTTTGTTTTCATAGTGTATCCAGCGCAAAACGTTCCATGCTTTTATTCTAAAAACGAAACTGTTTTCAACCTTTTCTCGTCTTAATTCATTTTTGCGGGTCAAAGTGTTTTAAATTCGAAGTTTGCATAAAAACGAATAGCTTTTCTTTGGGTCCTTATTGTCGTGTTTCCTCGATCGCTTCTTTTTCTAGTAAACTCAATCTGTAACGATCTCTTACTTGTTCCCATGAACGAAGGTGTCCAAACAACAGAACAATCTTGATGTTGAGTATATAACTTCTGTAGTAAGTTACTTACTTTCGCCGTTAATGTACCGTCCCCCGTCTCCCCGGGAGGTGTTTGCTGCAGATTCAATTTAAGGTACACTGCCTTTTTAAATTTGCCTAATTTTTTGGGGTCGAGGATGGATGTTCTTTTGAGAACAGTTTAAGCATGTTTGAGGCCGAAACTCTCAAAATATTTTAACATACTTGGAGGATTTGATTTGAATAACAGTCCTAAAAAATTCTTAAACACAGTTTTAGTATAGGATGTGCAGCAAGGGCTCATTAACTTCTTTTTCTCATTTTTTTGGACATAAGGCAAAATACTCAATTTTGTCTCTCGTCCAAAAAAAAAGAAGAAAAAGACTTTAATGAATGTTTCTTTTTCATTCGTACGAATTAAAACTGGAAGCACAAATATGCTTCATTGAATTGATCCTGACCCGCAAATAGAAACACGATAACTAGAAAACGACTTTCAAAAGAAAAACTTTTGCATGTACAAAACTATAGGCGATGCTGCAGTGATGAACATTGGCCGAGACGCTCTAGTTACTCGGGCCATGAGGCACCGAGTCAATAGTTCGAGGCTGTTCTTTTTTTGTCGTGCCGCGTTGGTATCGTGGGCTCGCAAAATTGGCATGCAGTTTTTGCGTGGCCATCCCACAATGCTTATCGGGCTGCATGTAAAAGCACGAGGCTCGGAGTTGTTCGTGTGTCATCACAGGTAGCCCAAGCACATAATCAGTGGAGATACAATATAGAAAATGTATATGGAATACTATTAATAAAAGAAGTTTTTACCTTTTACATTCCCCAATGTACAGTTAAACTCTCCCAATCTCGCTGAAACTCAGCCACAATAAAAAACAAGGCTACTATAACACACCATTGAAGATTCAGAGGATTTTATTACGATTTAAGGAAAAAACTTCTTTAATTAGAATTCCATATACATTTACTATATTATATCTCCAATGATTATGTGCTTGGGCTACCTGTGGTGTCATTGCCGCGGAGACAGTTGTTTGTTGGTTGCTGTTGCGGTAAGTATAGCCCAGCTTTTTACTTTACATCTTTCCAGTTTTACTTGTGTGTTACATTGCCAAGATTTTTCCAATTACTCGAATCGGAAGCAATGTGATCTTTTGATTATTTTTTCTTTAATATTGCAGAAATTAGAACAGTCAGCTCGTCGATATCTTGAGAAAGTTGGTTGCGTTTTGGATAAAAGAGCTAGCAAGTTACTAATTCGAGTAAAGACGGGGTGTATATGCAGTTATAAATGTTATCTTGTTGTTTCGAGATTTTCGTGTTTAACTTTAAAAACATGCGAAGTTTGTTTGCCAGTAACAACATATGACAGTGCCCTAAACTGAACAAGTTCCACCACCTTTTATGTTATATAGTTTTGATGGTTGTCCAAGTGTCTTAGATATTGTTAAACTTGTATTATGTTTGGCAATTAAAGGCAAATTGGTTTTTGAACGAACACATAAACAACTGTGCCCTTTCATTACAAGGATTAAAATGGAAATTATTACCTTCTTGAATTAATGTAATTTCATGGCACAATCAAATTGAAAACAAAGCACCTTGAAGTTAAGTTTCCTAAAGTGGTGTGAGTACTTTGTTTTTTGAAAAGTAACAATTAACACAAGTTCGTAAGCAAAGATAGAAAAATTGTAAAGTAAATAGTGTGGACTTGCGAATCAATCTGAAGGCATTTTGCCAAACAAAAGTCATCGCATGTTATTGTTTTGTTATGAAAGTTGTTCTTGTTCAGATATAATTTCTTTTGACAACTTGATTGAATAATCTTGCTATTTGCGATGAACTTATCGAATAATTATTGACAGTGTTCATATCAAATTAGAACCTGCAACTAGTTATTGACGATTACATGATGTTGATAGTGAGTGCCACCGTCCCCTTCACTGAAAAAACCATTGGCATAAAAGGACAATCTCTGTCATAAGCTGTTCTGTTATCACTCTTTAATTGACTTTTCCTGCTGTAACACTTAGAATCATGCTTAAAGGAGTTATCCAGAGAGATGAATTAGCGGCGTTTTTAAAATGCTTAAGAACTTGAAACGTTTTGTTCAGTTACAGTTTAATAGAATGACTTGCCACTGTGGGTTTAGATTCGAATATTTTAACCCAATAAACTTTATAAAGTGAGAATTTCTGTGGTCCAGTAATATGCTTCCTACCCAACTATTTTCTTCGCGCTGACATTTACACTTATGCACAACAGTCAGAAATTCTTAAATGAGACCTATTCCTTTGACAAAATTACCTAAGGCCAAATGAAAAAAAATCCAGGTTTCTCATCAGTGCCCGCATTTCAAAGTATTTGCAGCATTTACTTCTTTTTTGTTTTATGAAACATAGAAAATGTACGAAAAAATATACGGCTTTCTTCCGCTCCGTGACCATAGCTATGCGATTGCGATCGCCTAAATTTATTTGCCCTGACCACAGTTTAAAAAAAAAAGGAAAACTATTTGGCCTGTTTTGCAATACTTGATTTTGCCTTGACCTCCTTTTGTTGTCAAATTCTTAAGTAACACTCAAATTTAGATAAGTAAGGAATTGAAAAGCTAAATGTTTTTAAAAAAATGGAAGCCATAAATTGGAACATTATAGCCACAAGCCGAAGCCTTTTATTTCAATTTCAATTTGACCAATCAGTTCTCCCAGTTTTACGATTTTGCGCCGACAATCGAGTATGTTTTCCATATGACTCTGACAAAAGTTCAGTGTTCGAACGTCGCTGTTTGCCAACTCGTTTTCCCTGTCTTCATAAAGGGTAAAAACCACAGGTGTATTGATACGGGAAATTAATAGTCTGTTTGCGGGCGCTTTTTTTATAGCGCGGAAAAGTCACCGGGTACTTCCTTGCGGCACCATCTTGGGTTTCGTCGTCGAGCGGAATTGGGTCCGAACGAAAGATGGAAAGGAGGGGGAGGAGAAAGAAAGATTACGCTCGACCACGAAATCCAAGATGGCGCCACAGGGACGTGCCCAATGAATTTTCCGCGCTTACAAAACACCCCACCGCCTGCAAGCAGGCTAGGAAATTAATAGAGCCTTTGCTATACAAGTTGTTCTGTTGTCATACGTTTTCATACATTACTAGTGGATACTATCGATGATGGTTTCACTTGATTTTGTTAGCCCCGTAAATTAATTGGTCTATTGCAAAGAATTAATACTGGCCCGAGTGTAGGCTACCAGTAGCCTCTTGTTTTAACTTGTATTTCATTGGCGACTGGTTTGGGTGTTAAAACCTTTGCCATGCCTGTACACGTGTTATAAATGCTTGACTGTTTTTTGTACTATATAAAAGAAAATTACAATCTTATAATAGTATTGTAATGTTAGAAAGACCGTTTTTGCGACGATTTTCTTGCGTCTACAACCACATAATTTCAGCGGAAATCTAATAAAACCTTCCGTAGTCGGCGTTTGAATTTGAGTTTGGGGCAGAAAGGAAGCACTTTAATATCGTGCACAGACTGACATTAGTGAACGGAAAGCCAGGCAGGAAATTAAGGCTAAAGAGGAGATGAGTCGGCGAGTTACAGGAGGCATAGTAATCAAACTATTTAGATTGGTTTTGTAGCATGGCTGGAATGCGCCCTGAATTACGGGGCACTAGCAGTGTTTAGAAACCTCAAAAGTCCAAAAGACATGAATAAAACTGCTTTGTTATTCTGATACAGAGCAATATCAAATGATTAAAAATACAGATGAATAAAACTGCTTTGTTATTCTGATACCGAGCAATATCAAATGATTAAAAATACAGATGAATAAAACTGCTTTGTTATTCAGATACAGAGAAGTATTTAATGATTAAAATTACAGATGAACAAAACTGATCTGTTATTCTGATACAGAGCAGTATCAAATAATTAAGAAATACAGATAAATAAAACTGCTTTGTTATTCTGATAAAAATATCTCAATAACCGAGTGTGAGGTCTCTCCGGGGAAACATTCACAGTACAGACCGAGCGTAGCGACCGAGGGAGAATATTTCAATAAAGTTATCGAGACTTATCAGATAGCTAGAATGCACTTGAAGTTCTGTAAAAACACTGCTGTTCTCCTTATCTATTATATATTAACATTGACGGCAAAATACTTAGCGTTGACTTCCGAAGACTTTCCGAAAATTTTATAAAGTCTCAAAAATTCCGGCCTTAGAAACATTTTCCGAAGGTTTTCGAAAATTTCCGAAGATTTCCGTATACCTCCGAAGATTTTCCAAATTGTTTCTAAAAATCATAAAACTGCCTTAGAGACGATTCTAAACCTCTTCCCAAGCTTTCTAAATGTTTTCAGAGTTTTTGTTTTATCGCCAGCACTTTTCGAAGAAATTTAGGATAACTTTAAAAATGAGTTTGGTTATGCAACGCTTTCTTGTGGGATACCATGGAAAATAAAGAATTTCCCCTGGATGTCATAAACATGTAATCGCCTGGTTCCTAGTAAAATTTTGGAAAAAGTTGAAAACACTCGTGAAATTAACCCTTTAACCCCTAAGAGTGCCCACAGATGAGTTTGTAAATTCTTCCAAATTAAGTCCATAGTATTCCTATGAGAAGTTTTGGAGAATTTCTTAATTCATCTTCAAGAGTTTTTGGTGGATGATCAAGTTTCATATTCTCGGCACTAACAAGCTTGTTTTCTTTTTTTTTCATGTAAAGAGAATTTAGATGTTGACAATGGGGCTGAAAGGGTTTCACTCGGCCCCAGGTGATTACCTATACAAATTCCCACTCGGAAATCTTGATGTTCTTTCTCACATGGTGTTACACATTTCTACAAAGAACCGTTAGCATTGTAGCACCAGCCACGTTGTTTTGGCCTTGTGGAATGGTGTCTATTCGTAGTTGACCAAAATAAAGCGAAAGGTGTTATCATTGTAGATAGCCGAAAACCATCGCAGTTTGCACAAGTATCAAAAAATAGATTTCTTAGACAAGTAATGGCAAACAATTCTAAAACAGTTTTTTTGCATAAAACAAACTAAATAGTTCAAGTCCTTTTCTCCCATTTTGATCTCTCTTTCTCTTCTTATGTACAAAGATACCTTCTTATTTTTTATATTTCATAACTACAGCAAGACTAATACTTGCGTATAAAGTTATCTTAAAATCAACTATCATAAATAAACAGGTTGCACTACATGGTTATCATTTACAATGTCTCATGGACGTTTAAAAACCGCACTCTTTTCAAACATAAAATCTGATGTAAAATGTCAAGAAAAGGTCAAACAAAACTTCCATTGATTCCTTCACGGGTTTTTTGGCCAGAACACATCATAGCTCCTCAAAAAACTGGATTCTTGCCCTGGATGAACCAGATTGAAGCTGTAATGGCAAAACAAAACAAAGTTAAGTATTACAAGAATAATTAGGTGAGTATCTTCGAAAACATTTTATAAAATTATTTAACCAAGAGTTTAAATTTCAGACCTGAAAGGCACATAAAAAATCAACTGAAATATAACCAAAATAACAAAATAAAATTAATGAAAATTAAATTTAAATCAAGTTAATTAAAAATGAGTAAAAATTAATAAAAATTCGCCATGTGTTCGGAAAATTGCAGGAACATTTTTCACGAGAAGTTTTAAAATTGTAACACGTTTTCGATAATCTTCATCACACTAAGAAAATTATCTTTTAGAATTTACAGTTTACAAGTTAACGAGAGATAGCCTAACCCGGACAAACTAAATCCACTTCTGACACCACTTTTTTCTAATTACGATTATCATTAACCCTCCTGTCTTAACCATCATCCTTACTTACATGCATTTCTCAGCCACCCCCTCCTCTCTTGGATGGGGGAGGTTGTTGTAACCCCCCTCCCCCTAGTTTCTGATACGATCCCCCCCCCGAGAAAAGCTTTCACCACTGTTTTGTAGCTCTTACTGCAGGTTAATTCCTGATGAAGGAGAGGGTTTTAAAATATCTTTATTAAAGATATTGTCTAAAACTTCAAATTCCTCCAAAACGCCCCCCTTGCTTTGAAAGGGAAGTTGTTAAGTTGCTACAGTGATTGGAATCAATGCTGTGATTGGTGGATTGGAACCAATGCTGTGATTGGTGGAACTTAGCTGAACAGCTTTGCAGATAAACCCTCATCCAGTTAAAACGGTTTTACACAAACTAAAAATGTTTTAACTATAAAACCACCACTTGAAAATCGACAAAGTGACCATTCATTTTCACCGTCTTTACAAATAGAATTTGAAAATGGCAAATTCTGAGGTTTGTAATTTTGTTGATATTTTGTCTCGAAATTCCAAAAATTTAGCAGGATAAGAGTTAATTCGTGTAAAATACATCAGGTGATGCACCAATCATGTTTGAGAAAATTGTAATTGTTATGGTTAGTGAAGTAAGTAGTTTTGTTGTAGTAAAACGTGCATCGCCCCAAAAACGTTGCAACAAAAACTGCATGAACTTCGAGGGAAACTTAACCAGCACATCCTAGAGACAATTAAGTGTAAGGATTTAAGATTGTATTCCGATGATATTACTTGTTTATGATTACTTGCTAACGATTTTAAATATTAACCGCACTCGTTTATCTTCTTCAAGTTGTTATTGTAGGGAATACTTATGACTACAACTACTCATAACTTCTTGGTTAGATCCAAACACTTTTTTCACTTGAATACAATTTCCTCACTAGTAGTTTATTTTAGAGTGCAAAGACGAAGCCGCCCTGACCGACAGAAGACTGGGCCTAGAGCTGGTCAGCAGACTGCATAAACCGAAAGACAATTGAGCCGCCAATTTGTTTCAGAATTTTTTTAAACGGCTTCCTACGAGTACGATCTCTCTTCGGAACAGTTCCGAATAAAACTAACTTTTAATGATTATCATCCACTTCTTTTTCAAAAGTAGTTCTTTTCAATTTAGTTTTTAACAATAGAATTTTGGGTATGGAAGAGTATTCCTGTTCTTCAAAGAATTTTCAGGATTTGATTAACAAGGTAAATTCGTTAAAAACTTATAACATTAAGAAAGGTTTTGAATAAAACAGAAAATTATTGACAAATATTAAATTTTAATAATTACTGAAATACAGTGGATTATTTCTTGTAACAATGTAGAACCGTTCAGAAATCAGACTCACTGCAAAACCCTAGGCAACAAACTTGGAAAAAAAATAACAAACCTTTAAAGAGCATATGACGCGAGAGAGGAATTTTCAAATTAATACAATGAAAAACAAGTTACTTTTTTCTTTGTCTTTGAATTGGCGTTGTCACTTTGTTGGGAAACAAGAAAGACGGTAGAATACTTCCCAACAAAACTGGTGACGTTGCATTACTGCGTCTTGTCCCAGTCCACCGAACCCTTAGGGACTAGGATGCCAAAAAATATTTTTGGTTTTTTGAACAAACTTCTTTGCAAAGTATTTATTTTACAACCATTTTCAAAATTGAAAAATTGATTTCGTGTCAACAAATTGATTTCGACAAAAAGAATGAATTTAGACCCTCTTTTTAAGACAGATGCTTTGGGAACTAACTCTAAATATCAATTTAAAACAGTTCTTATTCTACCAAAAATTTGGTTTTTACAACTTATCGCTAGAAAAACATAAACGTTGATATCTTGGCGAGGGTTAGAACACATACACACCTTTCGCAGGGTCGAGTATTTTGTTTCTCCCTTTAACGCATTTTCGTCGTGAATGTTGTCCCATTCTGTTCGACTGCTGTTGATTCTCAATCCCTAGAACACAAAACTCTCTTAACTTTTCGAAGGGTTTAGAAAGTTCAAGTATGTCTTTACTGGTTAAGATTTTATCTGAGACAAAACGGACGATTAAAATCATTTGTCGACCGTCGTGTACGTATTGTCGTTTGTTGTGCTAGTTCTGGCACGTTTTCCTAAAGGAGCTACCAATGTCGTGTATACAACGTACAAGTTCTGGTCGGTTAATTGACTGACACAACAACCAAAAACATTTATTGATGACAGCTAGGCAAACTAAAAGTTAGTTCCAGAAGCACCAGTCAAAAACTTACAGCTGAACTCCGTTAATTCGAACTTGGATAGTCCGAAATCCCGCTAATTCGAACAAAATCAAGTTTCCCAAGGATCTGATCCAGTTAACTCAAACTCGGTTAAACAATTTTTCGTTTCCATCGGAGTTTGAATTAACAGGATTTAAAAAAATGTAGCAGGGACTCCATGGAAGGACGCATTAGCGCCGACTACCCTGGCATCCCAAGATCCATCACCGAGTCTTTGGCTACTTGTAGGCATTGTTCATGGTTGTAGCTAGGGTGCTTTATGGTTGATAAATAAACACGCAAATCCGCCCGCATGGAAACATTGTTGTCGATATGGTTTTGAGTGTATCGAAGCTAGGACAACAAATAGACAGATTTTCTTTACAAAATAACAAAAACAATATCTAGTATATATAGATTATGAGCTTTGATTTTAAAAAAAATTTACGGGTTAGAAGGATTGTTAAGAAAGTTAGTGGTTAGGCAGTTGAATGTCAAATTTGTAATACATCTAAATATTACTCGTTGTATAAGGGTCAGTAGTAATAATTAGGAGGTATCTTTCACATACTGGCTCCATATTAGTTTGATCAATAGTAATTAGGAGTAATCACTCATATGAAAGTACAATGTTAGTTGGGTCAGTAATAATTAATAGGAGATATCGTTCACAAGCTGGTTAAGTTCCAGTTGGATCTGTGGTAGTTAGGAGAAATCTTTCACATGCTCGTTCAATATCAGTTGGGCCTGCAGTAATTAGGAGAATTCTTTAATATACTAATTCTTTAACTAGTTTGATCATTAGTAATTAGGAGTAATCACTCACATGCTAGTTCAATGTTAGTTCAGTCAGTAATAATTAGGAGAAATCTTTCACATGCTGGTTCAATATCAGCTGGGCTTGCAGCAATTACAAGAAATCTTTCATATTCTGGTTCTTGTATTAATTTGATCAGTAGTAATTAAGAGTAATCATGAACTCACATGTTAGTTCAATGTTGGTTGGTATAGTAATGTGTAATTCTATGTTAAATTCAATGTACAATCCTCTAAACACTACAACAATCCCTATTTATTTGCTTAATGATCAATAGACCCTTTCACAGTTTTTGTTGAAATTCTAACAAGACCAATAAGCAAAAAAAATGTCGCTACTAGTTGAAAGAACTCTTTAGAATTAGTATATCTGCCAAATTTGGGGTTGATCTAGATGTGATAAGATGGTAAAGATATAGCCATTCGAAATCACCAATTTTTACAGAGAAGGGAGCAAGGTCATGCCAACAAACAAATATCTGTGAAGTTTCACAATGTCACGAAGCAGTCTATCCGTGAGTTTTTGGCCCATCACTATCAAGAGTGGTAGATGTTGTAATTTTTAGTAGCAGAGTTTCCACTGAGATCGATTGATTTGCCCTACTTTGAATTTAGAAAAGGTTTCGTGTGCTTGACACAAACCATGAAAGGGTCTATTTGTCTACAGAGCGTCTGCAACATTACTAACAGTAGCTTCTACATTTACGTTATTCAACTTTAGCCAACATATTAGCAATACCAATTAAAACAACAACTACGAATACAGCAGCACGACACAAACAAAGACGCTGAGCTACAATTTGTCAATGTGCTACTTGATCTCACCTCTATTTCAGATTTTAAGTCATTCAGCTGTTTTTGTAACGTTTTACTTTTAGTCATATAGTCAACTCTGTGGAATCATTAACAGAAAAACAATCATTACTGTACTGCACGTCTTTACCTTTAAGACAAACAAAGAGACAAATACTGCGCGCGACAAAAGTTAAACAGATATTTAACCATTATATTAAGTCTTAAAGCGACTAAAGCAGTAGGTTTTGACAATAAGATACAGTATCGACACAATGCCGTTACGAAAATCATATTTGGCTATCAAGACCAAAAAAATGGCTATTCTATTACGCACAATACTGATTCAAGTTTTTTGCTGAAGATTTGGTTTGATAGTCTATGAAAACCCTATCATTCATAGAAATATACCTTAATAACCGAGTGCAATATACTGTCCCGAGGTCTTTCTTTGTACAAAAGACCGAGGGCAATTGCTTTTTCTTTCTATATCTTGTAGGAACAGAAAAAAGAAAGGGTCCCCTAATTACAACAATGAAAAATCAATTGAAACTTGAATTTAAGTAAGGCTGGACATTTCATCATCCTTTCGGATACCAACCAACCCACCCTCATCGTCAACCAGGTAACATTCAAGGTAAACAATTAAATTTGTATAACAAAACAACCGCTACAAACCTAGAAGCAAAACTATCAGCTTCAACTATTAAACTTTTAAACTCAGACTAGTTAGTTTACAAAACTAAAGCACAAAGGGGGTCATTCCGCCAGTTTGAAAAAACCTTACTTCAAGGCTTTATTCATATCAGCTGTAATTACTGTTGGTCCCAGGACCTTCGTCTCTCCACACAGAGGACCGGGAGATCCTGGGACCGACGGCCGAGGAGAAGAGTTCTTGGTTTTCACGTTCTCCATTGAAACGCCAAAAACAAAAGACAAAGCGGCCAGGTAGGTGCCCCAAACAACAATCCATTGTACAAATTATTTTGTTCACAACATGGCTGCTATGACGTCAGCTGAAATCAGCAATACTTTATTCAAGGCTTCAATTGTTGTGGAGGTCAATGGAAACCCTTCATTGTATCTACCAGAAACTTCTTCATCTCTATACTGAAGAATTTTGTTACTATACCTTTCTTTTTCATCTTCTCTGGAGAAAATTTCAGCTTCTCTTTGCGCCAGCAGCTCAACACTTCTGTCTACGTCAGCGAGAAGTTCTCCCGAGTTATTTGCATAAATCTAGTAAAAAACAAATCTACATTGATAAATGAACAACGGAACCAAAAAGTTGCGTGACCACGAAAACGCCGTCACGCTTACCGCCTACGGTTGAACAATCGGACCAAAAAATTGCGTGACCACGACCTCATCGTCACGCTTGCCTCCTGCGGTTAAACAATCGGGCCAAGAAGTTGCGTGGCCACGACCTCGCCGTCACACTTACCGCCTACGGTTGAACAATCGGACCAAGAAATTTCGTTACCACGGCCTTGCCGTCACGCTTGCCTCCTGCGGTTAAACAATCGGGCCAAGAAGTTGCGTGGCCACGACCTCGCCGTCACGCTTGCCTCCTGCGGTTGAACATTCGGACCAAGAAATTGCGTTACCACGGCCTTGCCGTCACGTTTGCTGCCTGGGGTTTGCGTTTGTTTGTTAACACCACGTCAGTACCACAATTATATTTCGTTTGGATTCAACAAAAAAGCAAAACTAAAAGACAACATTGAATCATGTGCTTTAAAATAACTGTTCAAAATAGGAAGGAGATTTGAAATTGTAAGGTTCCAACAGTTGTTATAACTTTAGGGTTTGTTCTAAGCCTGTAATAATTACTTGCTGAAATCACTCACCGCGTGAAGGTTTGGTGACATGGCCAGCTCCATCAACTTTTGCTTTGCAAGCCTTTCTGCCTGTTTTGCTTTCATTAGATCGTCTCTTAACGAAGCTGCGTCATTGGACCTGGGGTCAGTGATCAACAGATCAACATCTATGTACCCAAACGTGTTGTGATATGTTGTTAAATTCTCCCAACTCAGACCCTTACTTTTCATTAAACTAGATTAGGAGAAACTTGCTTTTCATCTGCAGTGATTTTCTTTGTTTGATAAACTCCCATTTTCTCATTACCAAAAAGGTTTATTTTGCTAAGTTATGAAAGAAGAAGTTAGATGTTGGTAAGTTGACCAGGAATGAAAGGGTTAATTTTGAAGAAACTGGATTCTGCTACAAGATTAATACGTCAAACAAAGTTTGGGTCATTCCCAGTTTCTTGGACACTAATCACAATCCTTCCGGTTTCGAGATTGAGCTTGAGTTTAAATTATGTTTTAAAGAAGGATAGAGTCATGTCATAGAAGGGTAGGGTCATTTCAGAGAAGGGTAGGGTCATTTCAGAGAAGAGTAGGGTCTTTCGTAGAAGGGTAGCGTCTCTTCATAGAAGGGAAGGGTCATTTCATAGAAGGGTAGCGTCATTTCCTAGAAGGGAAGGGTCATTTCATAGAAGGAAAGAGTCATTTCATAGAAGGGATGGGTCATTTCATAGAAGGGAACGGTCATTTCATAGAAGGGTAGGGTCATTTCATAGAAAGGTAAGGTCATTTCGTATAACGTATTTCCGTATAATGTCCGCCGTCGTATGTTCTGAATTTTATTCGCACTAATTATACGCCATATTTTGAAAGCTTATTCCACGTAGTAGTCAAAAAGAAGTGTTGAAAATTCACTTAGAGCTATAAAAGTACCAATGATAAAATAGCTTCAACAGCACTATAAGGATCTTATCTAAAAATGGTTAATTCAAGGATTAAACTCTGGTGTAAAAATCTGCTCCCCCCTCCCTCATGATATGGCGCTTACCTAAGCTGTGCTTCCTGCAGGAGTTGTCGTGTCATGTCCTCTGCTTGTCTCGCTTTCAGCTCCATGGTGTGATAGTCTTCTTCAGTCTGCCAGCCAATCAAAACATTGACTTTGAAAACCAAGTCATTACACAAGAAAAGGTAAAGCTTGCGCGACACCAGTTTTTGCAACAATAAGAGAAATGTAACAAAATTGTTAGTTCGGAACAAAATGCAAAGTCGCTAGTCCTTTCTTGATTTTCCAAAAAAAAGGTTTTCCTGATTCTAAATCGGAAGTTTCGAGTTCCTAAGGATTTTCAACAAATGATTTTAAAGCAAAACCTTATTCAAATTGTCTAGACGGCAGAAATTCAGTGATAAACTTGATAAAAATCACGACTCTTTTTATTGCAAACATGTTTCGGCAGTACTCACTGCCATCGTCAGTGCAACTGTTTACAGATTCATAAGCAAGTCAATATGTATGGTTGAAAAAATAAATTAGCATACAAAAACAAAGGAACCTGACAATAGTATAATAAAGAAAGCTTAAGACTGATTTACTTTACTTGGCTGCTTAAACTAGGATTTTCACGCTTGATATGAATCGCCTCTTTCATTCTTAGCGCAAAGTCCCATGCGGCGGAATCCAAAACATGAAAGCAATGATTTGAGCAAAGTTGAGAACATGCTTCGTTGCGCTCAAGATGTTTACGAATATGTGAGGGTCTATCAGTTACGATATTTTCATAGACGCGCGTAGCTAGGTGTCGGACTCTTTCTCCGAAATACGGCTGGCTGAACAGCTCTCGCACGAGAATTTATAAATGACGCGTGCGCGCAGACCATTAAAGATAGGGTCTTTAACACTAAACGGACTGCCTATTTTAAATGAGTTGAAAACCTGCTCACGTGTTGTTGATTTTGTAAAACACGGTCCACTAGTGTTCGAACTAAACCGTTCTTGTAAGAAAAACAAGTGAAAATGAAAAAAATAGTAAGAAGACCCGGAAATATTTTTTCCGACAAATACTGGTTATAACTCATTCTTGGCTGTTGGCAATGAGAATGTCAATACAATACATAACGCAAAACATAACAATACAATACATAACGCAAAACATAACAATACAATACACTATGTAAAGTACAATTCACACAATACAATACAAAACAATACAATATAATGCAACTCAACGCAAAGCAACACAACACAACACAATACATAACTATACAATAAATAACAAAACAATACAGTAACAATACAATAAATAAAAATACAATAAGATAAAACATAATGCTATTCATATCTGTTCAAAGCCTGCTACTGATATCTTGATGTAGATACTGTAGTAATTTCATATTTTTGATATTTGTATAGATTTGTAACAGAAACAATTCTAACCATAAAACATATCCAGGAAAATCTTTCTGACATAAGCTGTGCGATTTTGAGTGCATTACCGTACAGAGCTCTGCAATGCAAAAATTTTCTGCATCTCCTCGAGTTTTGCATCCTGTCAAAAGACTCGAGACAGTGATCACAAAACAAGACTATTTTTAAAGAAAAATTCTTGGAAATGGGTAAGCATACCCTCTTTTCATGGCAATGAGAATGTCTAGAGAAGGTAAATCAAGCTAGTATTCAACTAATTCAAAATACTGCCGAAACATGTTTGCAATAAAGAGTCGTGATTTTTATAAAAAAAAAACCTTATTCACTAGATCTAAGTTAGATTAACACTCTTCCGCACTTGATCAAACTTAGTTCCTATCTGAAAACTTTTCTTTAATTGTTTCAAAACTAACACCCATCTTTTTTACTATACAAGGTGCAACAGGTGATCCCTTTAAAATGTTTCGAATTACTGCATGAAAACTAACTTCCAAACTAAAGTCGTTACAACTACCCAACATAAACTGAAAGAATGACTAGTTTTGTACATACACCAAATGCGGATTTTACTGTTCTATGTATTAGCACAAAAATTAGTCAGACTCAAACTTTCACTCAAGATTAGAAACGATTCAAATCTTTAACCTGGTAATACTAACAATGAAGAGAGCCATTCTACTAGGAGGACAAAAAACCCTTACATTACGTTTTATGTTCTGCAAGCCCTTTAAAAGGAGTGTAAATCTACGTTTTTCTAAGGTTAACTAGGTAGGGTTAGGGAAAACGCCACTCTAATGTCACTCTAGCTTCCTGTTTGGGTGACCAATTATAGAGTCACTTAGGAAAGGTGTGCCTATACTAGCTTGCTAAGGTCACCTTAGAAGGGTCACTCTACCTGCTTTTTAGGGTGAACTGGTAGGGGAGCCTTACGAGGAATGTCACTCAACCAACTCGCTTCAGTACCCAGATATAGAGTCACCTTAGGCCGAGTATCACTCTACCAGCTTGCTAGGACTGAAAAAGTCGAGTCACTTTTTGAGGAGTGTCATTTTATTTGCTGTTAGGGTAACCAGATATAGGTCAGCTAATAAAGTGTCACTCTACCAGTTTACTAGGATGACCAGCAAGGGTCACCTTTGGAGGAGTGTCACTCTACCAGCTTGCTAGGGTGACCAGGTAGTCACCTAAGGTGGAATGTCACTGAACTATCTTGCTTGGGTGTGTTGGTAGAGGCACCTTAGAAGGGAAATCACTCTACCATTTTGCTAGAGTGATCAGGTAGAGTTAACTTATGAGTGTTATTCTACCTGATTGCTAGGACGGCCAGGTGGAGTCATTCTACCTGCTTGCTAAGTCGAATTTGTAGGAACATCTTAGGTCACCTTAGGAGGAATACTGCTCTACCTGCTTGCTAGGACGAACAGGCAGGGTCACCTTAGGAGGAATATTACTCTACCTTCTTGATGGGGTGAATGTGTAGGGTCACCATAGGAGGCGTATCAATCTGCCTGTTTGCTAGGATGACCTGGTAAGTCTACTTAGGAGGAATGTCATTCCATCTGCTTGCTAGGGTGAATTCGTAGGGACAACTATGGAGGCGTGACATTCTACTTGATTGCTAGGATGTCCTTAAAGGGATACATTTGTTTGTTTGATCAATATAAACGCTCAAGAAGAGTTAACTTTAAAGTTCGAAAAGGAAAGACAAATTTAGGGGATGCCCGAAAAACAGGAAGAATTCGAAATGAAATGTATGAAAGTTGCAATGGAAGTTTGTGTCTCACCCATGCCATTGGTGCTAAAATAGTGTCGGTTTTTCAGAATTAGCCAGTTATGTCTGTTAGGAAGAAGCGGGGGAAAACGAAGAAAACGGTCGGGTCAGGTGGAATTAAAAAAACGATGAATCAGTCAAGTAAAAACACTGTAAATGTTAACGGTCTAAATATTTCCGAGGAGAACCAGGGCTCTAGTTCAGCCGATAAACGCTTTTAGTTTCTTTCACTTGTTTCCTAAACTATAAGGGCCATAACTACTTTTAACCTTTTAATTGCATGGCCGTCAGCGGTTCCTATAAAAGTTATTTCTTTTTCACCAGGAAAAGTTATTAACTAAGTGTAAGCAAGGTCTCTATGGCACAAAAAGCGTGTTTAATGCTTCTATCTAACAACGCTTAACAAGCTTTGAGAGCAACAGACTCAACAGTTTTGGTTGGCAAGCTGCAGTAGCTGATGCAAGAAGAGAAGAGTTTACTTTTAAAGATGCATTAAAACAAGACAGAGACTTTCTGCATGTTGCCGGCAGCAGCGACAAGTTTAATAATATCTGTTTTGTTTTCTTTCACAGCTATGGAATACATGATATATATATATATATATATAGATAGAACCAAAACCCAACCCCCCCCCCATCCCGTATTGTTTAGACTAGGGATGACATTGGAATAACGACAAAGCCACTGAATTTCATTTGTACGACTAATTGTTACCAAAAGAGCCAAGGATTTAAGTATTTAGTTCGAAAGTTATATATTGGAAAACACATACGTCCTGTAATACATGCTAGGTTTATATGTACAACTTGCGAAAAGGAAAGAAACGCGCATTATAGAACTGGAAAGGATTGAAGTGTGGTGAAATGGAGCAAACACAACTATTGATGAACTTTGCATTCTGCATACAAGATTAACATCTCTCTCGCTTTAAGCTTCGAGTCTTCAGAATCTTAAGAAAGTAACAAGTACATGAAAAGATCTGGATGACGTCACAACCAAACTGATGTCTTTATTTCTGTTCATCCCTAGTATAAATCGGTTCGGTGTTGATTGAAACGGAATTCTCTGTATTAGAGGATAAAAAATGACTTGGGAAACAAAAAAATAATCTCGTTTCACAGTTGAACCTAAATTATTTAAAGCATCGACTAAAACCACTCAACCTGTCCTATTTCAATATAAAACCAAATCAATTCGAAAGAAATTCTATCACTTTGCTTTTACTTGTCATGAAATTACAAACAGATTCATCCGTGTATTTATTTGTAAGAATCTTTAAAAAAGGTTCTAGGCAGTATAACACACTCGAGTGAAGAAAAATTTGGGCCCCAAGGATCATCCATGTTTGATGATGCTATACCTCGTGAATTGCTGTGTTGCCAGCATGGTGAGTCCCCGTGGTGTAGTGGTTATCATGCCTGACTAGTAACCAGGAGACGTGGGTTCGAGTCCGATCTGGGGCGTTCAAACCAATTTCGGACTCGTAGGTGTGTTGGAAAGTGAAAAAAGATGCTATATCATATCTACTTGGTTGTAATTCCCTTTCTAACCAAAAATGTGTATTTACATGAAATTTCAGTTTTCTTCAATCCATCGTTGTGTTTATTCATGTAATGAGACACTCGAATGTCAGTCACTTCTAGCATAAGCTTCGATCAATCATCTTCAGGAAAATGTTGCCCACAACATAATATTTCGATAATAGTTTAACTGTTTTCCGAAAAATATTCCTTTCGGAAACAACGTATATTACATAATAACTAAATACTTCAACAAGTTATCGAAAATTATGTACTAACTTTAATACATACTGTACGTGACAAAAAACCTAAACAAGTAATACAAATATTTTAAATAGCTCCAATAACACCTGTATTCATCATATTATTTTTCTTGGTTAAACCGAAAATGCTTTTTTACCAGAAGCATCATGTATCCAATGATCGCTTAAAATATTGTAGCGTTGGCCGGTAATTTAATTCATTTACTGGTAATTTTGTTATCTAGCCTTAGCTTACGGTAGTTCTAGGTGTTATGGAAATCCTAAGCACTACGCCTGAAACGCCTGAAAACTTGTTAAACTGACGTTTTCAAAGCTTCATAACAATATGTTTTATAGTACTTTTTAGTACAATTTAAACAACTTTCTCAAGACCAAAGTTCTACCAAAGTAAATAACCATGCCATATTTTGCAACGTATTTACATGTATAGTGTGTAGTATTCATGAATAGATTAACTATATGTATTCGAATTCAATAATATATAAGTAACCTAAGCGGCTATGAGTTGACATTGCCGCGATTGATAATTGATAATTGGCAATGCTATAACATTTTTCAAAATTCTAACTCTTTTTCCATTTTATAGTTTCTCTCTCTTTCTCTCTCTTTCCAATTATTCATTAAAAGAAGAAATTCCTATAAAGCAGCACGCAAAATGAATGTTAAAAACTTTTTCTTAAGACTTAGACTTTGTCTTAACTTACGTATTTCACGGGAAACTATCAAAAATACGTCAAACTGTCAAGAAGTGTTCTGTTATAAGGACGTGTTCTTTTAGTCAGTTAGTGTAGAGGGGCAATGCAATGGTTTATCTGGCCAATGAGTTGGTTATTACAAATAACTGTGCGTACGATATAGTCATGCACATTCGTGCAGCGACTGTGTATAAAGGGACGTGCATATCAACATTTGGACGAGTTTTGCTGTTTGTCCATGTACACCAGAATTACCTTGCTAGCTGTTTTCTTGAGCCTTCTGATCTCGTCTTCGAATTCAGCGGCTTTCCTCTGCAATAACATGGACTCCTCTTCGGCAACTCGTGCCTTCTCTGCCAACAACTCAGCCATTTCTTCTGATTTCATCTATCAAAATAAAAATTTTCTAATTTTTAAAAACTGCTGATAAACTTAAATAGGAAAACGTAAAATGAGCTTGCAAAAATTGGAGCAGCGTGAACGTGAAAAGATAAGTCGTGTTGAATGCTTGTTTGGGCAGCTCGCGCTAGTAGCAATCATAAATTCTAGAATGAAAAACATTCGACCTTCCTCGTAACTTTATTATACTAAAACTAGTAATACAATCTAGCTTTGTAAGTTGGCTCGCAAACATCCCTTTTAAGCCTGTTTCCCATATAGACGTAAATCGTCGCAAGCAGTTGCAAGCAGTTTGCGGAGGGATGTTTGCGAGCCAACGCAAATCGATAGCGTTAATGGGAATATATTTTACCATTTGTTCCAGACAAGATGAGACGATCGCAAACAAGCCGTAAAGATAGAAAATTTTCTATCTTTACGGCAGGTCTGCGACTGTTTGGGACGTGACAACGGCAAACAGATGATATGGGAATGTCATCACAAAGCGTTTGCGACCGATCGGCGATTATTTGCGATCGCCGCATCTTGTCTGGAACAAATGGTAAAATTTATTTCCATTAACGCAAACTGTTTGCGAGGGCTTAATAGGCGCAAGAAGAGAGAGACAAGTTAAAAATTCATCTTGAGACCTGCAGATCGCTACAGTTTTCCAGTACATGGACCTAAAAGCAGGTACGTATATTTTCCGAAACACAAACCTCCAAGCCAAAAAAATAGCGCATGTTTTTTCAATATACAGCTAAATAATGTAATTTTTTCCACAATACGGACCTATAGGCAGGCATTCAAGTTTTTTTTCGAAATTCTGACCTCAAAGCAGGCAAATTGTGTACATTTTTCCTATTAAAAAGGACATGGCGAATAACATATATTTTTTTCCTTACCAGAGCTATTCTTGCTCTTTCAGCATTAGCTTCATGTTCTTGAATTCTTCTTTCTAATTCCTCTTTCTTTTTAAGAGCTTCTTCTTTGGCTTGAATCTCTTTCAAAAGCTTGTTTTTCTCAATCTTTGGTAGCAGAAAAACAGGTAGTGGTTATCTGAACGCTGTAAGGATACCTGTTTTAAAAACTTTTCCGCACTAGCCAAATTTATCAACATCTAACTTCTCCATATACACAACTAATACAGTTTTAAGACACTTTGTATTGAGAAAATGGGACAAACTTAACTTGAAAAAGGTGGCTTCCATTTAGCGAGAGAGTTTGGAGCCTGAAAGGTTTGGAGACTAACTGACGGGAAACTGACACTCAGACGAGGGAAAGGTCACATTAGCTTTTTAGAGAAATATAAAGTACGGTTTCTCACTCAATCTTAACATTATTACTCTTTACACCGTGGTTGTCTATAACACACTATAGTGGAATCCCCGGTATAATGAATTGCCAAGGGACGGGAAGAACCGCAAGAATAACTTCAATACATCTGGGTTTCGTTATGAAAAGGACCCCGATATAACGAAGTTAAAAAAATAATACTAAAAGATTCGTTATATCGGGGATGTAATAAAAGTTGTAGCAAAGGCCTGCGAAAAGGCTAATTGTAGGTCAGCTGTATTTCTCAAAAAAATTCGTAATAGCTGACAAAGAACAAATTAAATCCCCTTAAAACTTCCGGTATGTCGAAATGTTTTTGTTTTCAATTGTTACGTTTAGGCTGGTAACTCAGTCGCCTGAACTCAAGATAACTTCGTAGTATTGGAGTAAACTTTTTTGTCGTCAGGACCCAACATTATTTTGGTTCTTTAAAACGGGGTTTTCGCTATACCGGGGTTAGTTATATCCCGGTTATGTGCCATACAAGTTGCTGTAATTTTGCCGGGATCAAAGAGTTTACTTCGTTATAATTGGGACTTCGTCATACCCGGGTTCGTTATAACGGGGTTCCACTGTATCCTCCTCTAAAAGAACAGAGCGGGAAAAAAATTAAAAATCTAAAAAACATTTAACTCAAATTCTTGGTGCTGCTTCAGAGTTTCGCGATCTTAAGCGATTGAAAATGTTCAAAAGGTTTTAGATTTTGAATTTTGTGTTCATTACTAAGTACTAAAATTTTGATCTGATTATAAAACAGGCCAAAGGGTATTCATAGGACCGTTTAAAACTACAAGCTGGGTGAGATTTAGAATCGCAATGTTACAACTTAGGAGTTGGGTATCATGCTGACAGTTTCCGAGGAATCAACTTCAACACTTGTGCAGCCATAACCAGGAATCGCAAAAACAAAGAATGCTTCTAATGTTGAAACTGTTAATGAAAGCAAATAAATCTCCCACTTATCTTAATATGAAAAATCTAAATCAGCCAACACTTTTAGCAATATGAAACAAAGTTCTTTAGATTTCATAGCAAGAGGGCTTTGATGTCAGTGGCTAATGAATCGCACCTGTCGTCTGACTTTCTCTTCTTCTGCCATGGCTTTCATTTGCTGTACCTCCATTGAGTCTTGCTTTCTTCTTCTCAGGAACAAATCATGGTTTCCGACGGACAATTCTAATATCTACAGCGATAAAAACATAAACATGTTAGTTTCTGTTTACTGAACGCAGCAATGAGCTACGTTGTGCAGATGTTAAACGTAACCGATTACGCTTTCTAGGATAATTTCCAGTTGAAACAGAGTTTCTTGAAAGCAATCTACATCTTGGATAGTATACTATTACGGCTTGGGTTTGTGCTATGTATGATCTATCGCGCTAATCACTGTTATCAAAAACTGAGACGAGCTTTTTCTCCTGCTCGCCCCAGTTCTCTGCGGTTGGCGTGGCTAAATCATAAGTAACGAAGTTCAAAGTTGAACAAGGCCCATCTGCACTACACGTGCTCTGCTTAAGAAACTTAACAACCTTGTTTGCTGGTATAAAACAGTCCTAGAGTAAGCAAAGTGCTCGCGCCATGCGAAATTATTCAAGTCATATGCTACTAACAATAAACAATTTACCTCTTTGTTGATTTTTAGTTTTGGTGCAAAGAAGCGAAAATCTGGTGCCTTTTTTTCAATGGACTTGATCTGAAGCTAAAGAAAACAGTGATAAAATTCAATGCTTATACAATACAATGCAACACAACATAATACAAAGCGAATTCGTTATCGAATTGTTTAAAATTACCTTTCTTATTTATGGACTAATAATGCTATTTATACCTGTTCAAAGCTTGCTACTGATATCTTGATATAGATATTGTTAATAGTAATTTCATACTTTTTGAATTTTTTGTATAGATTTGTAACGAGACAATTATAACCATAAAACATATCCAGGCAAGTCCTTTTGACATAACCTGTGTGATTTTTAGTTCATAACCATACAGAGCTCTGCAGTGCACTGAAAATTTTCTGCATCTCCTTGAATTTTATGTCCTGTCAAAAGACCTAAGATAGTGATCAAGACTGTTTTTAAAGAAAAATGCTTGGAAATGGGTAAACTTACTCTCTTTTCGTGGAAAGAAATGTTCCTCGTCTCTCCCCATGGGAATAGAATTTTTGGTGTCAGTTTGTTGTCTTTCTCAAAAATACTCAAGCCAAGAGAATCAATTCCTAACCATAATTCAGTGCCTTTTTTGTTCTGCAAATGAAAATTTCATAATTATTACACATTACTGTTTGACTGGTACCTGCAGAGTCTTCACTAGAATTTGGAAATATTACCAGATGTACAGGTTTAGCTGAATGGCAGACAACACGCTTTAGTATATGGGGGGGGGGTCCTAATTAAACCTAACATTTTGACCCCGTAACTAAATCAAAACATGTTACACTCAAACTACTATAGGTCATGAACTGCAACTAATTAAGGAATCTAGAGACAATCAACCCACAATCCTCCTACTACCGGACAGATACTCAACCCACTGAGCTACAGAGACTAACATGGGAAGCAATTTCACTGTCTGTGAGCCTTCTTATCTATTCACACATATTGCTTAATGATTCAAATTCTCATGATACCATATGGAGTTTTCTAGCTTGATAAAAAATAAAAATAGGCCCGCAATGCGTGCATGTAGCTACTGTGTTCATGCTTCACTATGTGCCAGAGTTGTTGAATATAGAAA
>JAOBAT010062984.1:0-47987 GCA_026413305.1 Hydrozoanthus tunicans | reverse complement strand
CGGATTCAGAACTATTTTCTCTTTTCCTTCATTGTTCCACTTTGTTACACAATTCATCCAAAGAGAAAACTATTTCACTAGGTAAGCAGTTCCATAATTTTGGTACTGCACACTGGAAAGATCGATCACCAAGGAATTATCATTATTGTTATTTTAAAATATTATTTCAAAAAGTTAAGATAAAGTGCTTATATTGTTTGAGAAAAATAAAAAGCTGGCGAATAGACCTCTTTCAAAAATGGCTGTCAAACCTGTTGGGGCTGGCAATAAATGCATGTAAGTGATCAAGGTCATAATCATGGTATTAGTTAACAAAGTTCACAGTACTCTTTATCTTTTATGTCACCGAGTCACTCACCACACTTGGAGAAGCATGATAAGGAACTAAAATTGGCGAGGAAAGTGACTTTGGCACCATGATCATGCAGATCAGTGATCAGCACTTAATTTCTTTACAAAATTATGAGAACTTTATGATCTCATTTACATGAATTTGTTCCCAGCACTCCTAACCATATTTAGCGCCATTCACATAATACCCTCTGATCAACATACCCACGGTAGCCATTGACTTGAGATATTGATATGATGAAGTACTTCCTCCTAGGCCAACACCACTTTGACTCTGCTTCCTCTGGGTTATCGTTTGACCTGGAAAATACCGAGCTTGCCCCATGTAGTGCTGCTTTGCACTCGGGGGAGTCTTGCGCGATTTAGCTGAATCTTTAAGACCATTGCTGTAATTTAAATCAAATATATTAAGAAATGGAAAAGGAAATAACACAGTATGAGAATATATAATTAATATTGCAAATCAAATGCAGAGACTAGAAACAAAGCTGTGCATTCTTTGCAAACACATGACTACCCTGCCATGCATCAGAATTGCTCTTTTTGGCCAAAATTAACCTGGTAGCCCTCTTTAACTGACTACAGCAAAAAAAACTTCTTTTTGATCTACTGGTTATCAAGTATTCATGGCCATCAGAAGTTTTTAAAGTGATTGCAAGGGTTGGCCATTGTCAAAGCAAATTCAATAGATCAGGTCTGGTTTCCACTTTAGTAGTAATAAACACTTTTAAATATCAAACAGCAACATCAATCTAAGCATTGATGATGATTAGTTGATAATGATGATGATGACTTAATGATGATGATTTTTTGGTAATGATGATGATTTGATGATCCTGATGATGGTGATTTAATGCTGATCATTTGATAAAATTTATGATGATTTGATGATAATGGTTTGATGATATTGATGATGGTGATTTAATGATTATGATTTGATAATGATGAAGACTTAATAATGATTTGTTTATAATGATGATGATTTGATGATGATAATGACTTGATTAGAAAAAAATCTATTAATCTACTTAAAATTGAAAAATAAAACTAAACTATCATCAGTAATAAAGCCAGTTCCACTGAATTCAGTCTGACTGACATCATTCTCAACAACACTCACAGTAATAAAACTCAAGCAACCCAAATGGCAGCCACAAATGTTCCCTCAGAAGCTTTAGTTACTATTCAAACACTTATTTTTGCCGACATTGTGTGAAAATGACACTATTTACTTCTATTCAACTTTGTTCACCAATTTCATTTTACATATTTGAAATAAACTATTACCTTAAAAATGAGTCTTTTCTTTCAATCCTTTTTTGTGCTACTGGAGGTTGCTGGATAAGAACAATAAAGAGCAGTTAAATACCACTAACTCATATTACTATAATGGAAACAGCTTTTGTACAACATTAGTTTAATTTATAATCCCCTACGAAAATTTCTTTTCAAATTTTTTTAGGATTTTGATGATGATTTGCTTGACTATATGATAGATATACTCCAGCTAATACATTCTGCAGGAATTAGGTGCGATCAAACTGGTTTAAATAATTAACACTTTTCTCAGAGTTTTTACCATCATTAACCAGATATCAAAAATTTAAGATCATTTGTAAAAAAACATTCTTGATAGAGCTTAAGCTTGTACCACATTTACTTCTAGCAGTCTTTCACAAATAAACATTTTTTTGACAATTAACAGCTTACACAAAAAAAATAAAAGTAAAATAATGAAGTGGTGCATTTACATACAGCGCCCTTTCCATATGAATACTACAAGGCGCTTTACAATATTATGTTTATCCCTGGTGGACCTTCAGGTATGCTAGCACTCATTTTACCAACCCCGAAACAATGGAAAGCTGAGTAGACTTCAGCTGGAAAGAAGGTCACCCAAATAATACTCAACCTTTGACCTGGCCGGGGATTGAACAGGGACCTCAGGAATAGGAGGCAGAGATTTTACCACTGCCCCAGCCCCTCTGCTTAACCTACATTAAGGGTCAGTTCAGGGTAATGTTTGAGTCTGTTAATTAGCCTGCTGATTCTTATTGTATGTGTTGTGTAAGGAGGAAAAAGATGTTGATAACTGACTGGCAGGCTCCAGATTAAGGGTGGCCAACTAGCGACAGGCTACTAAGTTGAAATACAGTTTTGGCTTTTTGGTTAGTGGCAACTTAAGGCATTTCATAGTGCAAAGAACTACCTAGCTAGCTAGTAGAAAATTGGTTTTGGCTAGTGAAATCAAAATTGTCAATAGCCACTGGGCTTGTGAGCAAAAAAGTAAAGTTTATACTGATTTATGTTTAAAAGGAGAGTTTACAAAAACAGGGTAACAAGACATAATTTTATTGGTTTGCAGGGTATGTTGACTAAAAAGGAGATCATGCAAACACTAAAAAATACCTTTGGTTTGTATGAAGGTTCAATTTCATTGAGCAAAGCTTCAAACTCATCTGTGCTGTCTTTGACAGTGGCACTACCACCCCATCTCTTGCGACCACTACTAGCATTTGCAACAACAGAAGGCTTTGTATTTACAACAGTCTCTTTGGAGGGCTTCTCAGCAAGTTTATGAGAAAGACCACCAAAATTGTTATCTTTGTCTGATTGTCTTTCATGTTTTAATGAGAACCTCTCAGTTGTAGCTTCTTTTGCTTTGGGTTGTTGTCTTTGCTGCCATTCAGTGGATGGTTTCGGCAAATTTTGTCCCACTTGAAAATATGGGTATCGAAGGCACTGTAGGCATGTTGGTCTTTTCTTTGGATCCCACAATAGCATGTCCCTCATAAGTTGGAGTGCCTCTGGGCTTGCATTGGGAATTATCTGCTTGAGGGGTGTTCGAACCTAAAATCATGCATGAGAAACATTAATTAAGAGTATTACATGATGTCTATCTCTTAGAATTTCCACAGACTGATGAGACCCTGGCATCAGAACAACTTATATTTATAAGTGAATGCCCACTTCAGCATGTACAGTACTTATCTTAAAAGTTTTGAACACTGGCTTAGTTAAGGTACAGGCAGGGTTGTAGCCAAGGTTCAAATATTGGGGGGAGGGCTGGGACTCGGTTACAAAAATTATTGGGGGGCTCACAACAACTCCCTTTCTCTTACATTGAATTCTCTTAAATTTTCTTAAAGTTTAGAAGGCCCCTCCTGCTATGTACAGCTCTGACAAGCCAAAGTTTTCCTGAAATAATATTACAAACATTTTTGAAGGACTTTTGCCATTGTCAGAGGTCTTTCACTATACATTTTTTTGTTAGTTTCTAAAATTGTCCAATTTTAGCAACAGAATAAGTTTTGGCAACTTAATTACCAAAAACTGGTATTAACAATACTAGTCTAATGACAACAATATAAATGCCACTAATGATGGTTTTAGATTATTGAGTTTGATTCTTGAAATCAAAGAGTCACAGGAAAACTGCCTGCAATAAAGACTAATTGAGGTCTGCCATTTGGGGTCTATAACTTACCATCTTTATCTCTTTATCTGAGAAGGTGCAAAGGTCTAGCTTATTACTGGCATTTCGGTCTAGGAGGATTCATCAACTTACCATCTGTGGAAATCTCAAATTCATCGCTGCAGCGAGTTTGTACCCTTCAGTCCATTCCTCCTGCAAACAAGAAAATAATTCATAAATATTTCAAAATAACATTAGTTTTTCAAAGTGGCATCCTTAAATTTTTGTTGATTTATTTGCTTGTATGAGCCTAGACAAAAATTATGAACTTGCATAAATTATTGATTTATTTATCATGATCACTTTAAGTCAAGGAAACATTCAAAACATGTCAAAACTAGCCTGGAAATGGGTCAACATGAAAGATAATAGATGACTCCAGCATACTTTTTCATTTATTTGCCACAACCTATTGCTTTTCTAGGTGAGTATCAAAGTGCCTATGGCATGAAATATTTTGTTAAGTTGGTGGACTAAGATCACCTTTCTTAATGAGGAAAGTGGTGATTTTATTTTTGTCAAAATCTGTTATGGATGTTGTCAGTTGTTGGAAGGTAAATTTGAAATCTGCTGCAAATTGTTAACCTTTGGATAAAAATATGTAAAAATTCTGAAGAATACCTCAAGATCACCATCACCAGCCTAATTTTGGCTTAGATTCATCCAAAGGGTATGAATTGGCAGCAAATTTTTAAAAAAATGAAAATTTGCTGGGACAACAACTGATGTCATCACTTGCAAACATTAATTGTTATTTATCTTAAGGACCATAAAGGATTTAGGCAAAAAGCTTTCACTGCTATATATTCTTCATTTAGCAAGGTCTATCTGCTGGACGTAACAAAATATTTCATGTCATATGTACTTCAAAGGGGAATATACTGGTCATAAGTGTTAAATGACAAAACCTAATAATAATAATAATATATAAATATATATATATATATATCTAAATATCCATCTTGCAATTATGGACTGAATTGCGAAGGTCACAGCTCAACGAGGTCGGACCGAAAGCATGTTAAGGCACACATTGCTGCCACTATACGGCCCATGCATGACCTCGGAGCACAGCTGCACAGCCAGATAGAATTAGCTATAGCTGGGTGTCAATTTTGTTCACGGAGGAAAACCAGAGAGCCCGGAAAAAAACCCCTCGGAGTCAGATTGAGATCGACAAATCTTAGCCCACATGCAGAACCCAGGACTTGATCCCAGGTCCACAGCCGTGGGAGGCACGAGTGCTAACTGCTCGGCCATCCTGACTCCCCTAAAAATGGTTAAGAGTTCCAAAATCTGTTTAATCAATGCAAGGCTGGGGAACCAATTTTCTTGAAAGGAAAGACCCAAAATAGAATACCCTATACTTGAAAGAAGTTATTAGTTGAGGTTTGTCTAATAAAATATTTGCAAAGTAATTTTTGGTGAAAACAGAACAGCCCCTTTCCCTCCCCAAAATCTGCCACACCTCCTTACCTTTGTGGGAGTTCCAAGTACAGCCACAATTTTAAATATTTCGTCAACTTCACTGCTACCAGGGAAAAGTGGCCGTAGTGTATACAACTCTGCCATAATGCAGCCCACAGCCCAGATATCAATAGGTGAGCTATAACTCGTTGAGCGCAACAGAACCTCGGGTGCTCTGTACCATCTTGTAGATACATAGTCAGTGTAAGGAGGCCGAGAGCGAATTTCCCTCGCTAATCCAAAGTCAGCAATTTTTACTAGATCTGATCCATTACAAAGGAGATTTTCTGGTTTCATATCACGGTGGAAAAATCCTACAATGAAGAGTATGTTAAGTTGTTATCATGGATTAGCTTTGTTAGTTAAAAGGCTGCCAACAAAGGGCTTAAGCTAGAAACTTCAGCCCCAGGGAGGGGTGGTACTCAAAGTTTAATGGAGAGAGAGGGTTCTGCTAGAGCTTCATATTCTAAACCCAAGGAAGTGCACTAAAAGTTACCACTGTCAAACATCGAACACATCCTTCCATAAAAAAATCGCAAGTGGAGCTGTTAATACTGTACATTGTATATGTTAAGGACTCAAAGACAATGGTTTGTTGCCAAAAAAAGTTTTAAAATTTCAATTATTTTGTCCCAAATCATCATTTAGGGTGCTTGCAGCACTGTAAATTGCAAGAGACTGTTTTATGCCTTACCATGACAATATCAAACAAACAAATTGCTGTAAGGTTTTTGTGCCTTGAACATTTTGACTTTTTAGCCACCCTATGTGTGTATGGCTGACTTACCATGTTTATGAACAAAAGCAAGTCCTTGAAGAATCTGGTATATGATATTTCGAATGGCTGACTCTGGAAATAGTCTGTCTCTGTATGGGATAAATATTATTCAGAGCAGTTAATAAGGAGCTTTACAAAAAATGCAAGTTCAATGAAAGAACACATTTGCAAATTTATTTTAAAAATAAATCATTATATAGTAAAAAACACACCAACACGATGAAAAAATAAACAAAAATGTTTGATTTGATTATCTTCAGAGAGGGCAAAACTGAGAAGAACAAAACCCAACAGCTACAGTAACAGAGAGAAAGAATGAGCCATTACCCTAGACAAGCTGGGCAAACCCAGTACCGTATTTCTTGGCAAGTAAGTCGGCATGGTATATAAATCGACCCCTAATTTTTGCCTTGAAATCTTACTTTTGCAGTATTCCTGTGTAAAAGTCAACCCTTCAGGTTAGAAGTATTTTATTTACAAATTGTTCTCAACACACCACCAAAACCGACAAGTAAAAGTGAAATGTACATGTATTTCCCATGTGCTTTGTGAATCCTACACAAACCTGTAAACTTTGTTATAATGCAATTTATTATTTCACATTTAGCTTAAATCTTAATTTATGTAGGTGCAAACATGGACTGCTAAATTCATAGGGCAGTGATCATGATTAAAAGTATTTACGAGAGGGGGGGAGAGGGAAATTATGGATGGGTACTAGTAGTTTTGACTTAAATGATTTAGGGATTCTTTGGGGCATACCAAAATAGTAGAGACTGGCTTGGTTAATTTGGTTTTAAGGCAGGGATTTTTTGGGTACAAAATCTGAACCTCATTCGAGCCCCACTGTCATAAAAATAGTTGAGTTGGGCCCCTGCGAATCATGAGCTTAGCTTGAGGGTTTTCTACTTTTCATGAACAGATTTTAGTTGGCTTTCAGTTTTCATGCTACCATAGAACTCCTCCTCTAAACAATCTAGACTAAATATCTAAAACCTGAAAATTGAAATTTACTTTACCTGTTTTTCATTAGCTGGTAAAGATTTTCTTTCATGTATTCAAACACGAAGTATAGCTGATCATTCTCCCGTATTACCTCTTTGAGCTTCACAACATTTGCATGGTTGAGTTTTCGCAAAGACTAAAAAACATGTTGCAGAAATTCATGCATTCAGCATAGTTAGTGTAGATAAAATTAATGTAGATCTATAAAGTTTCATTGAAATGGTTAAATTCAAATTACATAATGAACTTAATACACAAGTTTATGCATTGTCATGTTCAACACAGATATAAATAACTTATATCATAGCACTTAAATGTGAAGGAAACATTTTAAGCTAGAATCATATTAGACAAATACATTAGCAGTCCCAAAGTAAGTAGATTTTTTTTGAAAAGATAAACAGCAAATAATTACATATATCATGCTGAACTTAAACCTGGGTTTTACTGTTCTGTGATTTTTGTAAGCAGGAAATGTTTTTACATGTATCTACAAAAAGTAAACAAAAAAAGAATAAAAGATACAGGACACAAAAAATATGTAATATATAAATTAAATTAAAGTCTCAGAATACTATTTCTAACCTTAAAGGAAGACAAGACAAAAAAATCTGATATCACTTGTTATCACAAATCTCTGTTACCTTGAGAATATTCAGCAGGAACGTTTGAAGGATTACGCATGGCCAACAGTCGAAAATTTATCACAACTGAGAAATCTTAAATTTAGAAGTCAAACGTGCGAGTGATATATTCTGTACACATAGTTTACTTACCTTGACTTCTCGTAGATTGATACATTCCTCCCAAGAAAAATATTTTCTTTTCATTCTAAAAGAAATAAAGGGCGACTTTTAAAAAGAGAGTTTTTTCTCTGACACGATTCTTTCAGTTTATGGAAATCAGTAAGTCGTTTAATTAAGACAATTGCAAGCTCAATCTAAAATGTCCGCACATTCATTGAACCTTGAAGACAAAAACAGATTTAATTTCCACACTAGCCACTTACTTTTTTATTGCTACGGTTTCTCCACTATCCTGATTTCTTGCCAGGACCACTGAACCATACGTACCATCTCCAAGACTCTTAATATTTTGATACCGATGCATTTCTCAAAGAAATAAAGCGGTTTCAATTCGACATAGAAGAGTAACATATAACGTTTTAGAAACAATAGTTATAGATTTCCAGTCATTCTCTTTCGATGTCTGTGATCCGTATTTATTTCCTACACCGATTTTTCTGAGAACTTGTCAAACATCGAACACATCCTTCCATAAAAAAATCGCAAGTGGAGCTGTTTGCCAAGGGTTACCAAAAACACGATGACCAATATAGAAAACGATCACGGTCTCTTTGAATTTGACGTGGTGGCAAAGTGTTTCTTTCTCAATGGACAATATGATATCAATTCTCGGTAGATAAAAACAACGGATTTCCCTTCTTTGCTGAAATTCTATGTCCTTTTCGGTAGCTTAAGAGATACCTTGTCGCGAAAAACGAGTACCAAAATCTTCCATTCTTCAAATGGCTAGAAAGGGTAGAAAAACAATCCCAGGATGCAATGGGATGAGGTTGTTGCTTGGCGACAACTTCTTCTTGTTTTGTTTCGCGGCAAAACAAATATATCATTTGCCCACAGCATGTGTCAGACATCGCTTTTATAAAAAAATTTCTTAGAACTACCTTCAGTCCGATTAACAAATGTTGAGTTTTCTCATAGATGGATAAAACAGAAAGCAAACATTTACGAAAAATATGCTATAAAGTATAAAGCGCAAAGCCAAAGGCGAATTCGATAAAAGTGAACTTATTTGCTAATCCCTATTGACTAATTAGTATATTGAAATATGAACTACCTTAAAGGTATCAACTGATTCGTTTAAACTCGATGTTATATTGAATTTCCCGGAGAGAAAGTCTTTTCTGCAAAACTAACATAATAAATTAGTTGCGGATAGACTTAGATCTAGACGAGTAAAATGAAATTTCAGCTGCCGGCCCATCCGACTGAATCCAACAACACATGCAAAACAAACCTGACTTTGGAAAATTTAATTTCAAAAATTGTTAAGCCTCGCGCCTTTTTTTCTAAAATTGTTCAATTGCGACACCTCAGCAGTCAAGAGTAAAATTTAAAAGCGATCTTTAATGGTTGTATTCTAAATTGCTGAAGATTTACAAATCAGAAAAAAACTTTCCAGCCTTTTTTCTTCGGTGAATGCTTTACTGCAAAGAGTTTTGACGTCATGTTGAAACCGTACGCGTGTAATCACAGTGTTTTTATACTGCGGCAATATTGCGTTGATGTCAATTTCTTTTCATATATTTGGTCTCTATTCAAAATTAGGTATGGAATCTTGAATGTTGACAGAAATGTTTGGAACCGGAGTGACGATGCCATTAAGGAGGGTTTATGGTGGTCGGGGGAGCTCCAACGGGTGTCCAGAATATTGAAACATTCAAAAACTAAAAAACGCTGAGATTGGCACGAGTATAAATTAGGTGCCAAAGTTTCGGGAGAACCTGAAGCAAGGGTTGGCTGGATAGATTGCGGAAATTTGATTTTCACATAAAATTGTTAAACTTAAAATCTGAAAGCTCCAACAATGCGTCCATGTAATACTTGACAGTTTGTACATAGTCATAGGCCTGTAATCACACGACTTCGAGTTTAATTTGAAAATTATAATTTCCACGAGTGGTGAGCACAGGAGTACGAATGATTTCGAAAATAGCACTGAGCACTCTAAAGCTGTAGGACTTTTATTTAGCTTCTTCTACGCACGTTTGATAAAGCACGGGAAAGCAAACAGTCAAATAGCTTCGCTTTTTGCAATACCAGGCTCTTGGTTTAATATATAGGATTTTCTTTAACGACCCCTAAAAAATACCGGACTGACCATTTTAACCCCTAAAATAAAAAAAATACTCGTACGGTTATACGTAACCCCCCCCCCTCCCCCAACTCTTCCTTTCCCCGCGGAAGGCTCTATGTGGTGAAAATTCACGGTTATGTTGTTTGTTTTATCCCCAAACGAGACCACTGGTTATTGGCATTAGTAGAGAATTGGTTGCAGGTAGGTGGTAGGTTTGACATACGAGGGGTCCTCCTCCTCCCAATAGTTACTTTTTGGTTTAATACTGTCTTCATTGATATATTATATGAGATTGTTAAAATCTGGTGAAAGTGAGCCGAAGCGTTAACGCTTTAAAACATTTTTAACGCGTGAAAACTGTAAAGTTTTTAGATTTTAACAATTTTTTTGTACATATATATCATGCCTTAGCTTGTACACTTGAAAAATTGTTGTTTCTCCAAACGCAATGTTGCCATTATTCAATACAAAAACTAATTTGCAATCCATTAGCATTGGTGCAGGCTGTTATATTATTAATACGTGACGTATGCGACTGAGCGATCAAAGACATTAGTACATTTTGAATGGCCAGTTTTATCTGGCATTGTTTCAATTTGCGTTCTTTTTTTATTGGGGCATATGGCGACGATCTCGAAAGTCGGAAAGCAGCTGCGTTTTACAACAGTGATAAAACGCGGTATAGTGTTTCATGTACGTCCGTGTTTTGTTTTAGTAAGATACAAATCAGTTTACACTACTGTTGTGGAGAGTAGTAAACACGGCGTCCTTGGCAAGATATATTTGTAGAAGGGGTAAGTCAAGTCCGTTAATCAAACAAGTCAGTTTTGACTTCTTACGTACGCGTCGTTGTGTCTGGTGATCAAGGGCTTTTTTTAAACTGCGCTGCAAACTGGGCCGGCTCTGCCCCAATCCTTCTCATTCATAAAAGTAGTACCGATAGTGCTGTTGATATAAGGTGGTAGAAATTGAATCGTTTTCCAGAAGCAAACAAACTCTAACTAGGCCTAACCATTCAAAGGCAAGTAAGTTCTTCATCCATTATTAGATTTCATACCGTTATTCTTCTGTTGCGAATTCCTACGACCACGTATAGGAACATGCGTGAGCACGTGAAAACAAGATAAGAACGTGCCGCGAATTTTGTTTTAACTTTCCGTCTCTTGCATGCAAATCAAACAATTCAGTTGCAAAGGACGTTTGGATTGAATAGAGTTGATGACCAATTCAAGTGCATTACCATTAGTTTGCTATATATTACTTAGGACCATGTATGGCAGTGTGCCAATCCGATTTATTCGTTTGATGCCCGATTCGACTACAGTTAATACGAAAGGTGTATACGAATGATCTAGCTATATAATTATATATATATAGTGGAGCATGCTAGTACCTTAAATTTCATGCTAGTAAGCTCTCCCAACTTGATTTCGTACTTTTTATCTAATCGGTTTGGGAGAATTTCAATATTTTATTTTGTTGGATCATTTTCCCATTTCTCAGTGAGCTGGTCATGGCCAGAAAGGGTTTCCTGGGGTTGAAAGGGTATGGATGACTACCAAAAAAGCCTCCAAAATACCCTAAATATGTACCAAGGCATAAAAGTTTCCCACTGTAAAAAGTATCTCTCAAATTAATAATTACCCTAAAAAATACTAATTGAAGTTGACATTTTTCTTTTTAATTAAATAGCAAGCGGTTTGGTGCTAAGTCCCTCATGTTGTTTGCAGTAAATAAAGGCGCAAGCATTATAGGACGCTTGCCAAAGGACTTTTGTCTTAACTTTTGTTCAGTATGCACATTGGCTAAAACAAGGGACTACAAGCAGTGTAATAGCTAAAATGTTTTTCAACCCTAAAAAATACCTGACTGACTATATTTTATATAGAGCATTAGCAGAATTAAAATTTATAATAATGCACACATTTTACTAAAACAAGCAAGATTTTTTCTTTTCTTCAGGACATGACCATATAGCTAAGTTTTTTTATGTGTGCATGCTTTCTGTTTTTCTTGGTTAAAAGGAATAATCTTTGAGGCAATTTACAATGCAAGTTGTAACCATCCCTAACTAAAATATAGGTCCATTTTCATCCCTAAAGGAGTCACTTAATAATTATGTTTATAATGTAAGTTGTCAGTTTCTTTATAGCTATGAACTCAAGATGACTGTTTAGGTTGAAAACACTTAGCATTGTTTATTTTGCAAACTTTAGTAGCATTTTTATCTAATACCTTTTCATGAAGGATGATTTTATTCAACTTTTACCCTGGTTATTCATCAAAGTTTAATACTATTAAATAAATGAATGAATTACTGAATATTTGGTTTGAAATATGACAGGATTTGGCTGGATGGCAGAGCTGGAAGACGTTGCTGCTGCAGCAAGTAAGAAACTGCATGTTACAAGAAAGATTGGTACTCATAATGGTACATTTCATTGCGATGAGGTCTTGGCCTGTTACCTGCTTACGTGCTTACCTGAATACAAACATGCAGAAATAATGCGAACCCGAGATCCAAAGGAGCTTGAGACGTGCGACATTGTTGTTGATGTTGGAGGGGTTTACGATCCATCAAAGCATCGTTATGATCATCATCAAAGGTGTGCTTATTAATCGTATCTTTTCATACATGTTTTTAAGGGTTATTGCTCTTCTTGTTTACGATGATATTTTTTAAGGCTATGGGAAAATTTTTCCCATTATTTTGTAAAGCCTTCATGATACAAAATCATAAACCCACTGGCAGTATTTTAAAACATCTCAAAACAAGTAATGACTTTGAGGTATTAAGCACTGATGCTTGTGTATATAAGAGCCCCCCTTTTCAGCGTAAGTTCTTGCATAGAGATGTTTTGAACTGAAATGATAATGCTGTGAAAATCCTGGCCAACTCCTGAACTTTTCTTAGAATTCATTCCTAGTCTTGAAACTGAATTTGGACCCAGACCTTATTAAAAGAATCAAACACAAGATGGTGAGTGTAATGTGGAACAAGTCTTGTTTGAAACTAGTTTTTTTAACAGTAGTTACCTAGTTTGAGTTATTTTGCTTCTTTTTGTTTCTTTTGTTTACTGACAGAGGTAGTTTATAAATTGCTTGGACCCTGCAGGCAAAGAGGTGATTTTGGTTTTCCATAATTTTTCTAAGGGATTAACAATGATCTACTAGTCTGTACCGTGCAGGTAAAATAGAGTTTTTTAAAACAAATAAAATTATACTGCAAATTGAAGGGCCTAGTGCAAAAATGTGGAAGTGACTTTGAATGAAACACTAAATTCTCCCAATGCTTATCAAGAGATAACAGCGATAACAAGGTCACTTACATCATTTTTGCACTAGACCTTTCAATTATTGGAAAAGTTCAGGATTTGACCCTGGATTTTGGTAGCAATTTAAAACACCCCTTTGTAAGAACTTATGCCAGAAAAGATGGGCCTTTACACCCACAGGTCCTATTTTAGTTTTCAATTATTATTTTTTTTCCTTTCAATTATTTTCAGATCCTTCAGAGAGACACTGAATTCCCTTCCTGGTAACAAGCCATTTACTACCAAGCTAAGCAGTGCAGGACTTGTTTATTACCACTTTGGTCGAAGAATTATTGCACAGACACTACACATTAAGGAAAAAGATGACTTAACAGAAAAGATGTTTGATAAAGTTTATGAAAACTTCATCCAAGAAATTGATGCAATTGACAATGGAGTTAATCAAACAGATGAAGAACCAAGGTACACATGATGATTGAGCTGGTTAATTATAATATTGTATGGAGGGTTTAATTTGTATGCCACTTTCAAATCTTGAAACTCCCTGTAACTTGGTAGTTTTCATTCAAGGTCTGGATCAGAATAAAAGAGGGACATGTTTTTTCATAGGTAGTTGACCCTCCTCATGATTTTTCGATTTGATTGTTTTTTCATGCTGCTTTGGTGTTATATAGAGTATGAAGACATGATTTTTTCAATGGACAATCAAAATAGTTACAATTAATTTTGTTTTAATTAAATTACTGTAAGCTGTGCTGACATCCCAATTAAAAACAAAGTGTAGGTTTTAGCAGTTTTAAATCCTCATTGTGTCAAATGAAAGAATTTCTGAAAAAAGTGGGTGTATGTATGTTTGAGAGATGGGCATGATGTGATTTTCCCCTAGTCTGATCAAAACATAGAAAAAACTCAACTGAACTACAAATTGTTTTGAAAAGTTAATGGTCATTCGATTATAGCCCTTTAATGGATATGACTTAATTATTAGTCACTAAACTTAAAATTCTTTTCTTCATTTCAGGTATTCAATAACAACAAATCTAAGTTCGCGGGTATCACATCTAAATCCAAGATGGAATGATCCAGAACCGGATCCTCAGGTTAGTTTGTCCGTAATGCATGACGTCACTGTAACCAACCATCTCCGAGTTTTTAAACTGAAGTAAAATAATCTTTTTACTGGTTCTGTTAGAATGGAGTAAAGGTTGTATTTTAGTGCCATAAGATCTTGATTCAAAACCATTAATTAAAGTGCATGCTTACAACATCACCCGATATTTTGATTGTCTTCTTACACATCTGATCCATTTAACTTTGTCCCAAATTTTGGATGGTGACCCAGTATAAAAATTTGTTAAGGGTATGGACACAAGGACTGGCTCTGTAAAATAAAATTTTAAGGGGTATCACTGTGGTGTTATGGATGTCAAATTATTGTATGGTACTTGTACCTAAGACGCAAGACACTCAAGATAATTTATATTAGGAGTTCTACTCTTTATCAAACACAAATAATACTACAATTGATCAAAACACTCTACTGTCTAGTTAGTTTATACATGAACCTGGCTTTATTATGTCTGCCTTGTTGACTGTCTAGTTAAAAAATTTATTGCAATAGAAGAGAATAAATTTGCTTTACTTTATTTTTTGTTTTAATTTTCAAACTAAAATTAACTTGTACTTAGACTGCAAACCTGTTAGATTGTTTTGGTTCTTTTTTATTTTCCAGGGTCAGTTTGAAAAAGCCATTGAGATGGTTGGGGAGGAGTTTATGGATAGACTCGAGTATTATCGGGATAGTTGGTTGCCTGCTAGGAGCTTAGTGGAGAGGGCAATAACAAACAGACATCAGGTATGCTTGTGATATGATGAAAATATCCATACTTCTACCACAGACAGCAATGACATTTTAACCCCCCCCCATGCATTCTTCTCTTTGGAGTTCCAGAAAAGTTGCTAGATCCTTTTGAGTTAATGGCATAAGTTTTGACTCAAATGTCACTATAGACATGATTAGTGTCTTCTAAAAGGTCTGGTTGACTATAAATTGATTTTAGAGTTCTGTAAGCATAACAAACTCCAAATCTTCAAAAATCAAGACCAACATTCCCTCCCCCTCACCTTTGTCCAGAACCTACAATACCCCTCCCCCTCTGCTTTGGAATTCCAGACTGATGAACCCCCCCCCCTCCCACTGACAACTCCACAATGCCATTGATCATTGGTGGGAGTATGGATATTTTCTGTGTGTGCTTTGCCATAAGGAAGGTCTAGTTCTATTTAGCCATTTGTGCTTGATAGACCTTTTGATATAACTTAACATAATTAGGCTTTGCTGTTCTCATGTGTGTCTGTTGTCCTCAAGGTATCTTGCCCTTGATTTTCCCTTCAAAACATTTGTCAGTAGATCAGCATGTTTTATTGTGTGCATGTCCTGTCCAACTCTTTTGTCTATTCCTTCTGGTATGAACTTCTTGTCATCTTTTTCCATCTGGGTAAGTGTGTCCTCATTGGAAACTTTGTCAACCCAAATAAAAAGGCTATATTAATTTTAGCTTATCTCCATTTACTGGTTGGAACAAAACAAAACATTTACTATTTGTACTCCGTGAATTGTGATTCTTAACAATTGTGCAGAACAGTCCCCATTTGGGGGATAATGGTGTATCTCATCTAGGGTTTATATTTTGTATTTTTTGGAATTTTTTGTCTCTCTCAGGTTGACAAAAGTGGTGAAATTATTGAATTGAATGAAGGTGGTTGCCCTTGGAAAGAGCACTTGTTTGATCTTGAGGCAGAGCTTTGTATCGAACCACCCATAAAATTTGTCATTTTTGCAGACCAGAATGGAAAATACAGAGTGCAGGTGAAGTTCAATTAGTTTAAAGTTTTGTAAGAACTTCTATAAACTACCTTTTTGGATAATAGTTTAATATCCTTTCACTCCTTGTCGAGGTTTATCAACATTTCAGTTTTCCTAACAAGACAGTTGTTTGGTTAGAGATAACAAAATTTGATCAATTAAGAAAAATTTGTTCTGGATGAGTAACTATTGAATGATGAAAAAATTAGTTGTTAGGAGTAAAAGAGTTAATAATATTTGGAGTCTTATTCTACCACAGTTGTGTTTACTTCGTATGATATATGGAGGGTCTAGTGCAAAAATGATGTGATTTTTGATCCAGTTGCTAATTCACTACATTATCCATGTTATCTCTTGATACTAATGGGAGAATCAAATGTTTCATACAAAATCATTTACATTGTTTTTGCACTAAGCCCTTCAATTGATAGTCTCTTTTTAAAAACTTTCATTTTAACTGATGATTTAGAGTGAGTGCATACTTGGACTCAAGGCTAATAGTTTTTGCTTACTTTTCAATACATATGTCAGTAATTTCTTATAAACAGGCAATTGAAGTTTGTCAGGCCTGAGCATGCCCATTTGACCACACCTAGCATTCCCTCCCTCTAGACCATCAACATCCACGTTTTGAGATGGCATGCACACAGATCTGGCAGCTGTTAGTTGATAAGTCCGTTTCTTTGTAAACCAATTGATTCCAGTTGTGTTTTTTAAAAGGTATTTGTGTTTTAAAGGCTATTGAGTATAAAAAGTACAAGTGTTGTGATTTATAATTATTCATTTGGCGCTTGCGATTTTTTGTTTTCATTTAAATTGCTACAGTGTGTCCCAGTAAATCCCAAATCATTCGATAACAGGTAAGCTTTCTTACTAATTCATGTAATATATACTTTAGTATATACCTACCTACAATTTGGTTGGTTTAGAAATAGTGAGTAGATAAGAGACAACATTTACCTCTGAGATAATAGATAATGACACCCAAACAAAATGGTGGAAGAAAGTAGTCGCTTTGCATCTGTTTCGGATGATACTGAAAAAGTTTGCTCTGAAAACACAGGATATTCAAAACAGCCTAGGAATACAGGATAGTAGCTTAAAAAATATCTACCTCATGCCTTTGGCGCTCAGTAGATATTCTGCCACTATCCACCTCAAATGAAATAGAAAAAGACAAGTGTTAAATGTATATCTTACATTTGCATCTGAGCACTGCAAATTATCTTTCAATTTTAAAGTATTTTTGAGTTAATACCATCGTTGAAAATGTTATCACTAAAACTGGTAAAGCAAGGGGAGTAGGGAGTGGGGGGCGGGGAGGGGAGCAGGTGGGAGAAAAAAAGAAAATAGAGGAGGTACCGATTTTGTAAACCTTAGATTCTCTGAACAAAGTTGCTGGATTGTAGTAAGAAAAAAGAGTAAAAGCCTTTCTATTTCCAGGAATGATGTCAAATCAATACGATTTTTTCAAAACTTTCCAGGGAGCATCTACAATTTTTACAATTTAAGAACAACACTTTTCATTCTTAAAAAATTGACTACTCCTTGAAAATCTCCAACTAAAGGACTGAACTGTTTCCTTTGGCCTTGTTGGAAAAAAAACTATCAAATGAGTGTCTTTTTAATTTGTTGTACATCATCAGGTCAGTACAGATAAAGCTCATTCTTAACCCATTCAGGCTTAGAACATTCATCAACATCTCAACTTTCCTTACAGTTACAATAGAAAATAATCTGAATAGTTTGATTATCTGCCAAAAAATTGATATGGAAGATAAACTAAAACTCTCCAAATACTCCAAAAATATTATATAGACATAAGAGATGAGAATTTGCAATTCTTCAAGGGGTACTGTTAGGGTTGCAAGGGTTGAGAAAGTCTTCTTCTGCTTGTTCATACATTTTGTGTAGTGTGTTGTGGAGTGTTTCATTGATTTCACTTTCATACTTTTCTCATATATCAGACTGAGTTTACTTGAGGAGTGGCGTGGAATTCGTGACAGCGCCTTATCTGAACTTAGTGGTATTCCTGGTTGTATTTTCGTACATGCAAGTGGGTTCATTGGAGGAAACGAGACTAGAGATGGGGCCTTGACGATGGCAAGGAAAACTCTTGCAGCTGGTACAAATCCTATACCAGCCGATACTTCACGATCCGAAAGTTTCAAGGTCAGGATCATTGGAGACCATACAGAATGAAGTGTTTTCTAAACACTGTAAAAGAAAGGAGGGTTCAAGATCCCAAACAGAGCAACTGTGTTTTAAGACTGTATTGATATGTTTAAAACCAACATGTTTATGAGCACATATAAAATATATTTTCAAGAAAATGCACTCTTTTTTCCAAGTGTGGTCTAGAATGCTTCATCTCTATGCACCACATACATCTGGTGGAAGTATAAAATGTTATGGGCATAAGACCTTTTAGTCAAAATGAAGTGGTGAGACGCTCTGATGATGAGGAACCTTGTCTTGTTAAAAATGTCTTAAAGAGAACAATAAAATGCGACCCAAAACTGGTAGTCAATTAAAACCATGTGTACAGTAGTTAACCTTTTTGCTAATGAACTCACAATTCGGTTTATAATATAACAAGTTTTTTGGAAAATTCATCTTGCATAACTTATTCTGTAACACTTACATGTATCTGTAAAAATGGCTTGACAACCTATCAAGTGCATGGTAACTGATTCTCTCATGTCGAACCAAAATTTTTCCTTGGAAACCTCAGCACCTCTTCAGCCAATTTCCAGCAGTATGTTCCCTTAGAAGGGGCCAAATTAATTTCTAGATTGTGTACAAAATTGATCTTTGGGTCTCTGAACGAGTATTGCCTAACAGTTTCATAAATGGCTCTAAAGAAGGGCTGCTTGTCATTATGAAACACTCCTCGGTTTCCATGAACAACTGATATCCCATTCTCTTCAGCAGCTTTGCAGTTGCTTCCATACATGCAGTGATCAGGGCGAAAATTCCAGTTGCATGGAAATTCATACAAGAGCTCTATCAAATAAAAGATATATTTTGTGAGGGGGAAAGTTTAATTAAAACTGCAGGCAGTGAATACACTTAAAAACAGTGACCATTGAGATTTGAAAATGCAATGGTCTGTTAAAGAAAGTATATTAATACAAAAGCTATAATTCAAAATATAGTTATGAAAAATATGATAAATAAAGGAAATGAAAACATTATCTTAGTTTCAGTGTTTGTGTTGTTGATTTGGGCCACCAGAATGCTAAATTTGAGCTGTAACCAGAAATAATAAATAACAATAAGATGTTTTCATTACCTTTATTTATCATTTCACTACTATATTTTGAAGCTCTTTGTATTCCTATAATGATTTAACCGACTGTCACATTCTAAAATCTCAACAGTCTGGGCCACCTGTAGTAAAACTACCTTGTGTTCTGTAGCAAGTTTAGTTTTGTTTTTTTTTATGAAGTTTATTACTGTTTTTGTATGGATTATTTTAAGCTCCTATGAAGATAATAAATATTTAGGCATCACTGATCCGGAGCTGAAGTTGTCGACAAGTCTCCCTATGGTTCATTATAAGACTTGGCTAACTCACAATAAATTACGCACCAAGGCTTTGTGTTAACCCAGTGGATGTGGTATGGTGAAACTGTCAGCAAGTCTCCCTGTGGTTCAAAATTTTAACTTGGCTAACTTGCCATTTCAACTATATGACAAGGTAACCTATTTTATGCTTTTGAAAGTCTAAACTATTTTGCTGAAATTATACAGTTGAATCTTGATAATTTGAATTCGGATTATTTGAAGTCCCCACTTATTCAAAGTAAAACTCAATTCCCTTGGTTTTGCCCCCCTCTTTTTAGTCATTTTACCTCCAATAATTCAAACTCAGATAATTTGAAGTCCCCCCTAATTTGAAGAAATTTCTGTCCCCATGGACTGAATTTTACCCCGATAATTCAAAGTTAGTCTAAGTTCTTGGGGCTGAATGAAAAAGAAGACGCTGTTGGAAATTGGTATATTTATCAAATAATTACATTCTAAAGCAGTTCATATTTCAAAGTGAAAACATTTCACAGCTGACAGTGATAGATTTAAAAATGTCAACTCTTAGCACAAAATAAAAACCATCGCGATCATGTACAATAGGTATATATTTGTATATATACCATGTACAGAATGGTTTTAAAAACAATACCTGGATGATCATGAAATAAAATATTCAAAATATCCTGGTCACCCCAAGTGATATCCAATTTGTACTGTTTATATATAGGAGTCATCTTTCCATCCCATTTGAACTGCCGCATCCTTGTCAAATTCATCAGCATCACACCTGAATTAACACCAAGTTTACCATAGAATGGATGTCGCGCAAATCTGTTGTACCAGCCATGAGACTCCATTTCACTCTCAGGGGCCATTGAAGCCAGCTGCTTAGAATTAAAGTTTAAAAAGTGTTCCCAGATGTCTTCCACTGGTCTCAGAACTAAACAATCTGTATCCATGTAAAGAACACTGTCAACATTTGGTAGCACGGTCTGGCAAAAACAGAAAATATTCAATTAATGAAGATTAATTTTACTGGTTCAACAAGTTTTTTAAAGGAACCATGCATTAATTGTTAAAATTATATTAAATAGTCTATAAAATCTTGAAGACATGTCTAGATTATTGACATAAGCTAAGGCTGAGAATATATAACTTCCTTTTGGTTAAAAATTTTTGCATTTGAAATTTACAACAAAACCATTAAAGGGTATCAGGACTGATATATTATGATGACATTATTTAACAATTATTTATAGAGCATAGCATATGCATGTAAAACATTTAAAATCTGTTTGACAGTAGTCAAAAATATATAATTATTATTAAACTACTTTTTATTTTTGTCAGTAAAACCAGTGTTAAATAAAAAGAAAGAAAGTTCAGCTGTAAAATAAAAACTTTATGTAAACCTTTTGCTATAACAATTATGGAAAACTTTTATTAATAATATTCATAAATATAAGTGTCTCTACAAGTCACATTTTAAATCGTAATTAATGTTAAATTATTCTGAACATTAAAAGCCTTAAAAGCATGCATCAGACCACTACATAAGACTTACTGTTTTAATATTATTACATGCCTAATAGTTTACTTACTGGAAGAAATAACCTTTGCGATGCACAGGGTTTAAACAAATTCTTCCATTCGTCCACCTTGTCCCCTTCAGGAAAGGTTAAAGGGTACACTTTGTAATGCAGTTGGCCAGATTTAAGAAAAGGCCAATTGTCCAAGGCAGACTTAATTTTGTTATGAAGGTTGTCCTCTGCTAAGATATGGAAGTAAATTGGCTTTGCCGTGAACAGAACGACAGATTTTAACATAGTTAATGCTTCCTCCACACGATTACCACACACTACTACAGAGACATGAACTGTTAAAGGCCATTGTGATGGGAAACTGCAGAAGTAACAAACAAATTATTTATATATAAAGAAAAATAACATAAATCATTTCCACTACCACAACTAGTAAATTCTCCAACTACAGTACTTTAAATATAATAATCTAAGAATGTCCAAACTAATGCGATGACAGATTCTTTATGTTAAATACTTTCACTTTTAAATGGACTAGTGAAGATCTTCTTACACCAACTTGGATACACTCAGAGTCCTTTAAAAACATTTCAAAAACTTTTTTGGGTCACTTGCTAAAAATTGTCACAATGCTCTAAAGACTTATATTATAAGAACAAGTCTTTGGCTGTAGAAGCTGATGAAATGTATACCGAAATTATTCGAACTAGCACCCAGCCTCAAATTAGCACCCACCTTGAATTATTAGTGGCCTGAACAAAAATGAAAAAAAGTTAATTGGCGCCCAGCCTTAAACTAGTGCCCACCCCCGCCCCCCAAAAAATCTAAAAAAAAGAAAAAAAGAAAGAAATTCAACACTCGTAGGGAAGCGATTACTTCATTCTCTCATTAGCTTACAGTGGATAAAATCATAGTTCAACAGCCTGTTAGAATGCTGGGACCAACTGCAATTTCCTTGAGTGAAAATCGTTGTGCCTCTTTCATTGTTATGTTCACACAAAATAAAGTTGCTACTTGCTAAAAACTGTGAAAAGTTAGTTGGTGGCCATCCTTGAATTAGTGCCCAACTTGAATAAGTGCCTCCCCAAAGAGGCAAAATTCTAATTAGTGCCCAGGGCCCAGTTCCCCAAAACCCAATTAGTGCTAAACCAGGGTTAATTACCATGACAACCCATAGGTTTTGTTAAGAGTTAACCCTGGGTTAAGTTAATCATGGCCCGGTTCCTCAAAACCCAATTAGTGCTAACCCAGGTTTAATTACCATGACAACCAATAGGTTTTGTTAAGAGTTAACCCTGGGTTAAGTTAATCAGGGTTTTGAGGAACCGTGCCCAGGGTGCTAATTCGAACAAACACAGTTTATAAAAATAATGTATATTTAGTGTATACATTATTACAGTATGTGCGATTGGTTTATCTAGAAAATCAAATAGTAGACGTGAGACAGTACTTGCTTTGAAGTTAAAATAGTAGACAAAGCCTGGGATAATTAATAAATCTGCTATTATCTATAAACGGCTTGAATAAAACATAGATTAAGTGTTAAGTATAAAACCACCCAAGTCGGGACGTTACTGATAAGAGTATCGGTCTAGCTGTCACTATAGCATATAGAAGAGTAAAGAAAATTGTTGAAGTATAGAAAATTTTGTATTTTTATTCGGGTTGGTATCAGTTTTTCATTAACTTTTAAGAATCTCGAGACTTTTACCAGTGAGAAGGGATTTTAGTCCAATTCTTAAAAGAATACCAACTACTCACCCCTATACCCCTCTCAACGAAAACGCATTATATTCAAAGCAAGGAGCAAATTTATAGGTTATGATAAAATTATATGAATACCGACGTAGTCAGTGTGCAACTGAATAATGATGAATAACTGGCGGAACAAAATTTTTAATCTAACAAAAGAAAATTAATGAACAGCATCGCTTTTCGCTGTGTCGCTGGTACCAGTTGAAATATGTTAAGCCGTGTTAATTTAATGTCAACAAGAGTTAAGTTTCTTGTGTTACAAAGGATCCAAGCCAAAGAAGAACTGTTAAAGCTTCTTAAATTAAATTTCTTTCTTTGAAGACACAGTATAAACTATACATGATTTGCATGATGTACTGGTTAAGAAAGTTCTCAAGTCACGTATGAACGTACAAGTCAAAAAAAACTTCCCCTAAAACTCGCTGTTTGTTTCAAGTGATTATTTTCAGTCGTCAAACAACAAAAAAATTTCGAAATCCTCAAAACTGCTACCTCACCTTTTGCCTGTTTGTTTGGCGATGAGCGTTGAATGGGTTTTGAACGAAGTGTTAAGTTTTGAACGAGACAACACGTCAAAGGTACGAACTCTTTCATGACTTTTGTGAATGCTCAAGAGAAGAAACTCGAAAAAGACGATAACTATGACTAAAGCTATTATGATCTTGGAGATAAGCCGCATCACCTTAACATTTCGTTATTGTCAAACGTTCCTTCAATATCAGAAAACCAGTAAACCTCCATGCAGAACAAAGTTTGTTTAATTTGCTTGGCTGCCTCGCCTATGCATTTAACTAACAAGCGCAGGCAGCCCACGTAGGTAAATATGGAGACGTTAATCCACTGGCGGCCCCGTCACAAAATCAGTGTGGGCTTACAAATATTACTGTATTTGTATGGAATCACCGGCAGGGAGTGTGTGACAAACACTGAACTAATTGTAGGTTTAATCTTCAACATTTTAAATAAAAAAACTGCGCTAGTTCAGTTTCATATTTTTAAGAAACACTTGGAAGTGAAATGCAATTAACATAATTTAAAAACGGACGACCGTTTTTTGTAACCATTGTCAAGTTTGTGAACATCGATCGCGGCAAAAGTTTGAAAACACGGCTCCCCAGATATCACGGCGAAAGTTTGTCGATATCACGGCAATAGTTTGTTGACATCGCGGAAAAAGTTTGAGAAACCGAGACAACGGCCGAAGTAGACAAGGCTTCACTCTGGAGTGTTGTTTTCTTTGGATTGCTAATAACGCATCAAATCCAAGGCCAAACCGGTTTGTTGGTATAATGATAGGAGAATCATTGGCCTTCGATGCCGTGTGTTCATCTTCAAGTCATTGGAAGGGATTATAAAGAAAAAAATGTTGATCAAATTGGGGTTGGTGGCCAGAGAAGTCTCCAGTACGGGAACACAGACGGCACCAAAATCATTTTCAAAACAAACAGCTAGAAAGGAACAACAGTCTAACAAAAACAACATCAGACCAAGTTTAGTAAAATTTTGTTGAAAATCAAATCTTTGATTTTATCAGTCGCTTGTGATTCCATACAAAGCCAACACTAAATTGTAATATTTTGAAAATTCCATGTACTGTATACTTTTTCAAATTAATAATCATGTTGTGATTTCATCTTTTTCTTGACAAGAAAGGGTAATCCCAATGTTAAGCTTTAAGACACATTGTTATTTTGTGTGCCTTGAATGAGTCAGGCTTTGTGAAACGCTTGTAGAGTCTCAGGGTCTGCCGAGCCATAGGATTGGGTTAATCTTAGCCCAACCAGTGATTTTGTTGCAAACAATGAACAGAAATTCGAGAAAATTTTGTTTGGACTGATAGAAATAAACGCATTTTGGCAATCACAGAAGTTCAAAATTTCAAAAATTTCTAGGGGGGGCATGTCTCGGATCCCATAGAAAGCTTGCACCTTCGGCACTCGTTGGGTTGTGCTATGCGCGAGCTTAGTCCCCTGAAATTAGCCTCCTCTGCAGGCAACTCCAGATTAAATAAGAAGGCTTGGCTTGAGGCATCCCTTCCCCTAATTTCCTGGAACCATGCCTGAGAGTTTTGTATGTTTCAGTGGAATTTGCTCCCATGCATGTTACATCAGGGCCTTTGATACTTAGTTAAATTCTAATCTGATAGTCCACTATGTAAGGCAGTACATCAGGGAGGGGGCTGCGATGGGTTTACTCACACTTCCACAGGCTTCAGAGGTTAGGTGACAACTACTGAAGCCTAAGGTGATAAATGCCTGGCAAAGCATAGGTCCCTGTTTAAATAAAGTAAATTCTTTGCATTTCCTTCATCACTTTCCTTTCTTCTTCTGCTTCCGTAACCGCTCAAATACTCTTTTATCTGGGGCTCCTCCCAAGGCCCAAACTTCAGCATAGTTATAGTAACCACAGCCTTTACCCTTACACCAATCTTTATTTCATTTATTTTGACATATATGACTGACATAAAGTAACACCAAACATCTTACAAATTAATCATTTAAAAATATGTTTTGACTTGTTATCAAAGTTATTTTGAACATATTAGCAATAGTTGCTTCCTGGAAACATTCCTGTTTTTTTTGTTTGTTCACCAAACTGGTTATTGAAAATAAACAAATACATGTAAGCTTCCTTTGTTAGTTATTTTGGATTCTAGTAAAGTCATCCAGTGCATGTATAATGTTGACTATCCTAATCAAGAATAACAACTGAAGTGATATTGTACTAAGGTTTTTTGTGAACTCACATAACTGTTTTCTTACTGAATAAACGTTTAAGAACTCTCCTTAAATGTTTAATAGGTAAAATAAACATTGAAGGAGTTCATTTAAAATTAATTTAAACAAAGTCTCCTAAATGCCTTTGAATTAATTCAGTTAAATAATTTATGTGTTAAACTTTCTTGTCAACTTCTTGATCTGTTTTTTGATAAAAATCATTTATGTTATCAAGATTAACTGCAAGTTCTACAATGAACTCTTTCATTTCTTCCAGAACAGTTTGCTCTTCGGCCTTCCCCTTACCAAGTGCCTTTATGAAATCTTTGTAATACGGCACAGCTTTCATGGCTAGCTGCAAAAGCAGTTAATAAAAACAGTCAGTGCGCTTTCTGGAGATAGAAAAAACCTTGTAATAAATAATAACAACATACACAGTAGATTGTCTTTAAAGAGCATATCACATGAAAAATTTTGTTATCTCTAGATCTGTGAACAGACCTTGCTAAATGAGGAATAGCCGTGAAAATACTTTGTCAAAATCTTTTATCGTTCTTGAGATATGGTAACACTATGTTTTCAAGTGATGACGTCACATTGTTGGCAGGCAAGTTTTCAATTTTTTTAAATCTGCTATAAATCCATAACCTATGGATAAATTTTAACCAAACTTGGGCTAATGATGTATTCTTAAAAATAGTTGTTGATTTTTGTTGTCACAGCAACTAACTGGGTTCCAGTCCCCAAAAGAGAATTTCCAAATAAAGAGGTTTTTTTCTTTAATCCAGAAGTTAAGCCACATGTTATAACACATTTTCTATTCTTCTTACCATTTAAAAGAAAAAACAAAGACTTGATTTAATTGCCTCAGTGAAAATTCTTGAAGTTTAACAGAAAATATTTTTTGTACAAATGGGGCCTGGTCTCGAAATTGTTATCATGACAATAAAATATTGTTAGTATCCTGAAAAAAACCCCTCAAGTTAATTCACCAGTCCAAGTACAGTCTTTATTGAGTTGGCTGGAAAACCCTATGCATAAATAGTGGCAATTTAAATATTCTTTTGACTTCATGAACAAGGCTAGTAGAGCTATAATTTGAATGTGGACAAAAGAATATCTAAATTGCTGCTATTTTCGCATAGGGTCTTTAAGGTGCTTCAAATTTTCACTTACAGAAAATATTCCTTGCACCATCCAGCCATGGTATCGCTTAAGAGAACTTTCATAAGCTTTAGTTGCACATTTTACTAGATCCTGTTCTCCAGAAAGAACTGTTTCCAAAAACACACGGATGAAAGTAAGAGCTCTGAAAAAAAACATGGAATTCTCTCAACATTTGTTAGATGTATACAGCTCACCTGTTAGTTTTTCTACCTTGAATAACTTCAGTTTTTGTTAAGTTTAAATAGCAAATTAAATAAGTTTATCCTGAAACTGCTCACTTATTTAAAATAGTTTAAAATTTTACGGGGGAGCATCTGCACTCATTGGGTCATGCTATGCACAAGTTTAGTCCCCTGATTTATATGTTCTACAGTCACTGAGTGTGGCAAAGGATCTTTCCTAAGATTTCTGGATCTGCACTTGGATTTTATGAATTATTGTACTCAATATAATGCAGAGTTCATCGAACTTTATAACTGACTGTTTGTTCATCTTTTCATATTTCCACTGACAGTGCCCCCCAAAAAATTTTTTGCTTCCGCTGCCCATGCTCTCCATTAAATTAGACACTAGTTAATAAGCAAATGGAAGTTGATAAAAATTCTTCTATAATGGTCATATGAAAAGTATCAGTCTAAGTGCATTTGTAGGAAACAACAAATATTAGAATTATTTGTTTGTTGATTTTGGACCACAAATTTTAGGGTTAATTTGAGATTGGACCACAAATTTTAGGTTTAGTTTGAGACAAATAGGATTTCTTTATTATTGACTTGATGTTAATTGTTAATAATATTTATAAGTGACACACGATTTACCTCTTTAACCACAGAAGTGCATCTGTAGAGGAATTCTTCGCTTTGGTTGTACCTTTCTCAATCTCATTTTCTACCATATCTTGGAGGGTTCTGAACTGTTCAGGACTTGTTGCATATTTGGTCTGTAATTTCTACAGACAAACAATGACGAATAAAATCTTGATATAAATGCAAAATAATTAAAAACTTAACTAAAATAAACTTTTAGTTTTCTAGCATGTAGCCCTTGGCACAAAGCTTTGCTTTACATAAAGTCGATTTTGTGGAGGGAGGAAAATCGGAGAAAAACCCTCAGAGTCAGAAGAAGATTATCAAATCTTAGCCAAGGTGCAAACCCAGGATTTGATCTTCGGATCACAGAGGTAAGAAGTTCAAGCACTAACCACTTGGCCATCTTGACTCCCGTTAATTACCACTTTAACCACAGATTATTATATTGCATATAGATATTGAACATTTCAAACCAGAAACTTTTTTCTTTGCATACCTTAATGTTTCCATTGATATCAGATTTCACTGGAGCAAAAGCAGTAGATCCAAGAACATCTGTAAAAACCAAAAATTTTAGTTATAAGTAATAAATCTAAGATAGATTTACACTCTGTGTCTATCTCACTGCTTGTCAGTGGAGCAGTGGGTAAATGGTAGCAGGCTTAAGTCCTAAGCTTGGAGTGGTGAGCTCATGTAGCCGCAATCAGGTCAATGTGTTTATAGGTCCTTGAGCAAGTAACTTTATCAAACTTGCTCAAGTTGTTTTTATCTGTATAAACAGATACCATCCCCTGCTGGGGTTGACCTGTGATTCATTAATTAGTCTCCCGTCAAGATGCACTCAAAAAATCTCATCTACTTAACATTAATTACAGAAACCAGAGTTTACTCCGGCCTAATGGGCAATTCCCCCTTTTGCTTTACTTCTAGAAGCAGTATATGTGTAAGAAAATAAGGCCAATTAGCCGGCGGGCGTCATCTCGGGTTATCATCAAAGTTTTCCCGAAACTCAGTGAAAACGGGTGTTTTTCAGGTTTATACTAATGTGGACTACCTAGTCAGTTTTGGAGTAAAATCTACACTACTAACTCCCAAATTTAATGCAAAGTCAGTTATGATACATGTTCTAGAATTCATAACGTTATACGTTGCTTGGTCACAAACAACACATACTGGGACTCCAGCGTCGCCTATGCCGCCGGCAATGGTTTGTCACTCTGTTTATTATTTTGTGCAACAAGGAAAAAATTTCTCGACTTTTTTGTTATGTAAAAAAAATTAAAATGCTGTGCGCGCGTTGATCATTGATGAACCGGAATACTTTTTCAAGTGGCTTAATTTTTTAAGGATTAATATGTGGTTTAAATTTGATATTAAACTGCAATAATTGCGTACACAAGTATGCTAGACCCCATTTCGTGGTATACAACCAAAAAAGAGGTGAAATTGGAATCATCTCTAGTTATCATAACAAAGTGTCGATGTACATAAAGCGACCTACCAAAGAAGGGAACAACTTCACAACACGCATCGAGAAATGGCGACGTTTCAATTTTTCCGTCTTCAGGAATGGACTTGAATCTGTGCTTGGCTTCACTAAAAAATGACATCTTCTATCAAGCTAAGACACAGACTTAAATCGAGATCGACGTTGACTAAATTATCAATGATTTTGAGCATGAATTTTTGTTAAGGAAGACTGGTGCCTAGGTCCTTCTTTTGGGATAGGTGCATTATTGGCTGACCAAATTTGGCCCATATCTGAAGTTCCTGTTTTGTTGTTTTCGCGGCCATCATGGCACGACTGCTAGATTTGAAAGTTGAAGAAAATGAGGTAAAGTATTACTTTAATTCCACTTTTTGTATTTTTAGAACTATTTTAACGATTTTGTGACATTTTTGAAAAAGTACAAAAAGTTTTGGCAGTTAGTTTGTTCCAGATTCTCTGAATGCAAAGCCGCACGCGCTATTGTCAAAAGGGAAAAACATGTGATGTTTTGTTCGTAACTGCCTTTGTCTGCGTTTTCTCTTTGAAAGCGAAACTTGTGTTTGAAACTTAAAATGGTGTTTATAGTCAATTGAAGTTAAGAAACGTTGTTAATTTGGACAAGTTATTGCCAGTCGGGAGATCAACAAAGCTCCCGCACGACCTTTTACGAATGCCCTTGGCCTTTCATTCAGAAGATCGGTTGCTCCGCGTGTACTTACAGCGTCTTACTACGGCGAGGGTCGTAGTAAAACTGTCATTCTTTTACCCGTGACTAAACCAGATTTTTTCAATCTCTTTTTACTGATTTTTAAAAGTTTCTTATAAATTTATTTAATAAATGACGATTTTATGAAAGTTGACGACCTGTGGTCGTCTCGAGAAGGTAAACTTTGACGTGCTTACAATTCTGTTTTGTTTTTCACTAATAGTCACGTGAGTCGGCGATTCATTTCCTCGTACAAAGTGGATTACACTCCCGATATCAATTTTTGTCTGGGTTTAAGCCCAGATTTGAAAAACCTTTGTCCCAAAACTTTTTATTTTCGTTGCGGGGATTTATATCGAACTTAGTTCGGCAAGGCCTTGTTATTTGAAGCTACCTTTATTTCCTACAAACATCAACTTAAGATGAATAAATATTTGGTTAAAAATAGAACAAGAAATCATTACGAAATTCGGAAATTAGAAAAGATAAAAACTCTCGAAAAACAATTTTCCTTCTCGGATTTTCCTACTCGGAATTTAAAACTTTTAGGTTTTAAGTTAAAACTAGATGTGTAAGATTCCTTCCTAACGCATTCTTTTTTGACCGCGCTTTTTTTTTCTTTGAATACCAAAGTGATCTTAAATTTCGATGAACCCCTATATACATTTTATGTTGACTATGTTTAGTATGCAATTTAATAGTTCAAGTTAAGATAAGTTTTAAATCGTGAAATTTTGCAAACTTTGTTGAAATATATTTGTTATATTTTTTTACAAATTATAGTTATGTTAAGTTTTTAATTATGTTCATAAGCTATAGATACCTTCACTAGCTTGTTTTTATAAATTTTGACTTCATATTTAGAATGATATTGCATACCTTCTGGCTTAAGTTAGTTAAGAATAGGTAATTTTTAAGCAGGCACAGATGGTGAAAGGAAAACAATTTTTAGTTTGAACTAATTTAATTTTCAGCTTAGCCAAAAAACTTTTAGAGCAAATAGTCTTCCCATATGAGAGTATCACATTGCATTCTGTTCTATTTTTATTTTTTCCTTTTTTTTTCTATATTAAGACCAGATATTTTTTTGTTTAATGCTTTACGGACTCACCAAAAAGATTTTTGGCAAAAATTGGGCAGGAGAAGAAGACATGAATGGTGGTTTATATTGCTTTTTATTAAAAGGTAACTCTGATTTTCAGTCAATAACCAAATTTCCAGCGTTCTGATTGGTTGAACTTAGGTCAATAAGCTACCGCACAGACTTTTTTGAGTTACGGACTTCAAAAGTCAAAACAATGCCCGGTGAATTTTATTATCCACTCAAAATTACAAGTATTGAAGATTGACCCGAGAAAAGTTCTACAAGAGACGTCAACTGAAAATGATAACCAGAAAGGTAAAGCAGTGAATGAAAACTTTCAGCGGTAGCAAATGGAGAAAGTCATCAAGTTTGTTGACGATGCGAAAATTGAAGTTCAATGAACGATGTGGAGAATATTTTTACCAGAAATAAATGCTTTTTAATCAAACTAATGAGCCATTTAATTAAAACCTTAATAACCTCATTTTGCTCGGTCTGTCTGGGAGAATATTTTGCCATCAGTCTTTCATACAAACCTCGCTTCGCTGGGTCTGTACAGTGAAAGACCTCAGGCAAAATATTCTCCTGGACAGACCTCGCTCTCGGTTATTAAGATGTTTTTATTTCTCCTGACACATTCCTAATGTGATCTATTACTGTAAAAGCAGTAAATGCAAAGTGGAAACTGAATCTCAAAAGTGAGATGGATTAGAGTGTGAAAATGTGACATCCAGCTGGGTTTTGAAGTAGATTTTTAATAATCTCATTTCTTTAATTCCTTGGTCTCCTGTGTTTGTCTTTATTCCATTCTCTGACATATTTTTTCCAATGAAGAAATCTGTAGAACAAATATTAAAAAAATATCTGGCTTAGGTAGAATTTACTTTAACTGGTTAAGTTTTATTGTCAGATTATTATTATTACTATTATTAATGTTAATTATTTTTGTTATTACTGTAAGTTGTTTTTTAAAGCAGTAAAAAACATTTAATTGTTGTTTTTGTTTCTGTGAGTTCTCACATTTTTAACTCAAAATTTCTTTTGTAATTCTTGTTCTCAAGGTGTTGTTGTTTAAGAGCAACAAACCCATATTGAAAGTTGAACGTGGGACAACATTAGATGTTTTAAAGATGCTATACGAGGCAGATCCTTGTCATAGTGGTAAAGTAATTGGATTACGACCACTAACTGATGAGCGGTTCCCCTGTGTTCTTACATTGAATCACTCAGTGTTAATCCATTCCAAATATGAAATAATTGTTCATGGTAGGTGTATAAAGTATAAAATTGTTATAGAGCAGTGAATATTTTTTGTTATCAAGACCCAGTTCCTTGAAACCTGATTAGTGCTAACCCTGGGTTAATTACCATGACAACCAATAGGTTTTGTTTAGAGTAACTCTGGATTAAGTTATTCAGGGTTTTGAGGAACCTGGCCCAGACATATAGAAACTGAAAATGTTGCAGCCAGGCTTAAAAGTGTGCACATTTTGTCATTGTGAGGTCCTGGGTATTTTTGATTCCCCATCTGCAAATTCATCTCACTTGCAGACATAACCAGACCAATAACTTTCAGTAATGAGTTGTTTCAGTCCAATTTTTTTATCAACATCTAACTTCTCCTTACATAGAATTATCTATTTTATAAACATATAACTCCTTTGAGCCCTAATCACTATTTAAAGTTACTATATTACCTATTGAGTCCCAGTTGTATTTGAATATTCATTTTTCCCCATATTTTGCATTTTCTCACTGTTTTTCCCATATCACATTGCTCATATAATGTTATTTTATCTTTGAACAACTTTTTAGAATTTTACTTTTTTACTTCAGTACTAAATTCACTTTTTTGACCAATTTTTATTTTCTCAGTACAGAATGTATGATTTTGTATATGTTAGGAGAAATTTGATGCTGATAATTGAATGGGAATGAAAAACAGGCCTGCAGCAAAGAGAAAATATTAACTGAGACAGTATGAATATCAGTTCATAGGATGGTCTGAGGAAATGCTTCCCCAGAGAATTTTCAATCTTAGAAACACTGAAAATGCAGTGAAAAAAATTCCTTGTTAAAGGGGAAATCATTATTTACCAATACAGCAGTTGTACATATAGCTAATGGAAATGTTTGGTTTTTTTTGTCCCTAAAGAGCAATCCAGCTGTCAAATGGGGAATCAAGGGCTTCTCACAGACCACAACAATGTAGAAACATCTCCTCAAGAAATGACAGAAAGTGTTTCTCAGATTCAATGCTGTACTCCACCCCCCAAGACACAATGCAGTACTCCACCAGCCAAGAGCAGATGCTGCTCTCCACCTAATGCAACAAATAATTTTCAACACTCTGGTTGGGATTCAAGTGATTCTGGTGGTTTGAAGATGACAAATAGTATCTTAACAGAATCTCAAAAAGGAAAGTTATCTAATTTAACAGCAGGACCACACAGGGTGTCTGCCCTAGGATCTGCCTCATCACCACCAACTTTTGCCCCCCTTAATGTCCCGAAATCTGTAACTTTAGAATCAGTTTGTAATGTAAGAACTATTCCTGCAAATTTGTCTTATAGCACACATCCTAGTTTTATTCTACCAAAGAAAAGCTTAGCAGCAAATGGGCCCTATTACAGCAGCTCTCGACGCAAAAGAAATGCAAGGAAATCAGCATTTGCTCGTAAGATTACATTGATGACTCCAAATCAGCAAGGAGATACGAGTGCAAGGTTTCAGGTACAGACCCTTGCATTTTCACAACCACAGAGCACTTTGACTAGGTCAAGTCATACAGTAGAGACCACAGCTTCGGAAAATGAACATGGGTTAAGCATTAGTAACCCTGTTGCAGCTTCTGAGAAAGCTGCACCATGCGAGGAAGGTCCAGAGAGTCCAGATAACCATTTGAATGAAGACTTTTCTGTTCAGCCAGTGGAAGTGACTTCAAATCGCAGCTGTCCATCTCCAACTGGTCCTATTCTATATGAAAAAGATGTAGAGAAGCAGCAGTTGGGTGCATTGAGTCAGGCTGAGGAAATTCTAGTAGACACACCACAGGTCGTGAAAAATGGACATGAAACTTCAGTGGAAGGACAGCAAGTTGTTAATTTGGAAGTACACACAGACACAGAAGGAAGCAGTATTGATGATGCAGAATATGTTATGGAGGATGATGCAACTAATGAAAAGCATTCAGAGCAAACAAATGATGCAGCGCGAACAGCTGTGGTGAGGTTGCAAGATACTGTGCAAGTGAAAACTGAGCCTGACAGCGATTATGCTGCATTGGAGAAGGATGATGTAAGGGAGTCGTCACCAAACAGCACTTTTCGGGTTCAAGATTTAAGAGGTACTTCTGAGTTAAGAAATGGGAACAGCATTTACAAGCATTGTGAAGCTGGCATTGCTCCAGGACTTACTTCACTGTTACCAAGGACTTCAATGCCACCAATTCATACATCAGAAAACACACAGATGTCACATCTACAAGTAAATAATAATTGTGTTTTTTCAGAAAACACCCAATTATCACCTTCCAACAACTCATTATCAGATGAAACTCATAAATCTAACCAGCAAGAAGAGATTGTTCACAAGTGTAATGAGTGCCCCAAAATATTTGAAACACCAGGGTCTCTTGACAGACACAAACGAAGTCATAGTGGTGAAAGACCCTATGTTTGTCGTGTATGTAACTGGGGCTTTACAACAATGGGTAATTTGAACCAACACATGGCTATTCATCAGAAGGTGAAACCTTTTAAATGTGTGTACTGTGGTAAGACATTTGCAAGATCTAATGTTCTCAAAGCACATGTGAGAAGTCATACTGGTGAGAGACCATTTCAGTGCGAATTATGCGGGAGTAAATTTGTTATAGAACACAATCTTAAGAAACATTTACTCATGCGCCATCAGGTTGAAGTTTCTTCAGAACGATTTGTAGCTGATGCACAGTCTTGAGAAGTAATTAATTAAGAAGCTGATTTATTATCATGTTCTAGAGCAACTCCTTACAGTGGTTTATATTATAATGGATTTAGTGAGAAAGATAGTCTGGCCCAAGTTTATAATCATTTTATTAAGTAAGATAAATAAGGAATTATGAAACAAAACAAACTGCTCAAGAAAAATAGATCAAAAAGTTCCTTTAACCAGGTTACATGAAGAATAAATTATGGTTCGAAGTGTTAACACTTATCCTGCTAAATTTCAAAAAGTCAGAGTCTAAAATCTCAAAAAAAATTACACACTTCAGGATTTAATGAATCAGTTGACATTTTCAGGATTTACTTGTTAAGGCAAAGAAAATGAACGGTACTTTGTAGGGTTTCAAGCAGTGGTTTTAAAGATAGAATATTTTTAGTTTGTGTGAAACCGTTTTTAACAGGATAAGGGTTAAGATTTAACCATTACATCACTTTCTGTGTTTGGGTTAGTGTGGCATGTTTTGCTAGCAGGCCTGTTGGCTTCAAGAAATAGCTTAAGATACAGGGATCGCAATGTCAGCAACAATGGCAGAGTACAATCTGCATGCAGGTAAACTCTGTATGAGCCACTGCACACTGTTGTCTTGAAGATAAATGTGAAAGGTGAATTTCAGAGTTCTTGCGACCACAAAAAATGACCTACAAAAAAATTTCTCAACTTGTTTACCTATAAAAAGGAAACTTTCCATCTTTTAAGAAGGAAACTTTCATCTTTTTATAATCACAAAGCATAAAGTTATCTTGGACAAGAGAAAGAAAACTAGCCATTCTTGATCAAAAAAGGGCAAGCAAGAAGTGTCAGAACTGTCAATGTTGCTGCCTTTGTATCTTAAACTCCAGATTCCTAGTCTCTCCTAGCTGATAGAAATAATCTGATCAAAAGATTTTATTTTTTGTTTGAAGCTTATATTTTTATGAAAACTTCAATTTTGTTGTCAGTAGGCATCACGTCAGTTAGTTTATGCCTTCAGCCCTTTCAGTCCCAGATGTACTGCTAAATTCTCCCAACTAGGACCCATACTTGACATTAAACAAGCTTGGGACAGTTTTACTTTTCATCTTTGCTCTTTTGATCAAATCTCATTTCCTCACTACAAAATGTCTTATTTATATGTTGTGCAAGTTAAGGAGAAGTTAGATGTTGCTAACTAACTGGGACTGAAAGGGTTAAACTAGGTTTGTCTGTCCGCTCGATTGAAACATATCTAACTATTTCATCATATCAAATATATAACCTAAGCAGAAACCGTAAGTAGGGGGGAACAGGATGGAACAGGGGGTTCCTGGCTTAGTTCATGATGCAAAATGAAAATAGCCAATTGCAGATCGCGTTTTTTTAATGTGTCACATTTAACCCATTGAGCACGGATCATGAAGGTAATTTTGTTTTACAAATCACGCATCACGAGAAATTCCCTGAACCCCCCCCCCCCCCACAAATAACAACGTTAGCAACAATTTCATCGGCGTCCAAAATGTAACACATTATAGTGCAAGAGATGAGGTAAAGAGCTGTGTCTGATCTATTACCAATATAAAATGCTTACCATTATTTAGAGAAATTATAACTATCAGTTATTTTTGCAAAACATAAATCTTATTTATTTTCTTAACAGCTATGTACTATTGCAATGTAACTGCTTTGTGCGTGTTAAGTACATAATGCGATTAGAGTTTATATTTAATATGACACTGTTGTCTGGTGATTTCTTTAGTGACTGTGGTATAAGAGTGGGTACTGCCTTATTCAAGGCGATGTTGGAATATGGAATACCTATATACAAAATGATCTATTTGAGAACAGATGTTCAAAGATAGTGGGAAGAAAATAATGGCAAATGGGATATTAGAAACTCCCTAATGAGGTGTTTACGTGAATCTGGTCTGGAGCTATTCGTGACGGACAAATTATCGTCTTGTCGGAATGTTACACAAGGGAAGCAACCTATTTACGCACGTTTGAATGTCAATGTACACGATCGGCCGTACCGGGCATGGTGTGCAAAACAGTTTTGTGAACTTTGTTATATTGGGGTTAAATTGGCCTTTGGAACTAAAAAAAAATTACCCCTGTTCCTTCGTCGTTCTAATAATAATACATTATCGACTAATAAATAGAAAAGAAATATTTGTGCGAACCACCGTAGTTTCGCACCAGCTAATAGAAAAGAACTAATGATAATAATTGTGGCAATGGACGCGATAGAAAACAGTCCAAATGATCCAAACCGCGAGTCGCTACAGACTGAAGGGATAACTTCGGGGTGTAAAGATAGCCATACTTCTCGAGGGCTACTCTGGGAACTTAGATCGCCACGATTTAGAGCGACTTCAAGCGATTTAAAGAAAAATGGGGTGAAAAATTACTGCGACTTAGTGCGATTTAAGGCGACTTAAGGACCCGGAAAATATTGATTTTTCTATGCTGCGTTTCCGAGGGAAGGGAGGGGGGAGGGGGGTGTCTCGGTAAAATCGATACACTTTTTTATAAGGATATTGTTTTTGGACAGAGGCTGGATTTTTGGCCGATTTTAGGCTGAAAATATTCTTACGAATGTTCTTGGTTGGTTATATGATATTTTCGTTTTTGAAATGACTGTGTCTGTGGTATGGTTGCCATAAACGCTAGTCCGAACCAAACTACACCGTTCAGGTTGGGTACAGACTCGTTCAACTCGTTCGACAGTTGGCTGTCAAATTGTCGCAAAAAAAGGAAGAAGCAGTCATCGTTCTGTACAAAATCCGAGTCTCATCATTGTTCTTAAAATATTCTTAAGCTTTGACCAGTTTCAGCCTCAAATCCCTCAATATTCTTATACACGCTTTTTCTATAAGAACCAGTAAAAATGGCCGAGGTTCATTATTCTTAATTTTTTGGCGACTGGAGCAACAAATTGTTCTTTGTTTGTTCTTATTTTATGTGTGTTTAAATCGAAGAAAAACTAAGCCAAAAGTTTTGCATTGTTTATGACTGTATTGGAAAACGAATTTGGTCAACTTATCCCTACGAATTTATCGTGGATTCGCTGACGTTTTCCCCGAGACGATTTCCAATGATAATAAACTGCGAAGCGTTTCTTGTCTATTCTTTATTAAAGATCGAAGTTCAGTAAAATTTTCAAAAATGGTAGCTATCGAGCCCGAGCCTCAGTTCTTTATTTGTTCCTAATATTTGGCCAATCTGAGCCTCTTTGTTCTTATGAAATTGTTCTTATAAAAAAGGCGTGTAAAGTATATCCTTGTAAAAAAGTGTATGTGATGCTTCACCATGAAGTACCGTGGACAAAAGTTCTGGGAATTCACAAGCACCCTGTTCTGTTTTAGCCAACTGCATGGCACCAGCACTAAACAGGAAACTACAATTGGTAGGTTTTTGTATTTTGAATAAAGCAAATTCAAGAAAACAAAAATAAGAACGACTAGATTTTTGAGCTGAAACTTTCAATCAGCAAAAAAATCGAGCGAATATTTATTTTTTCTTTTAAATGAAAATTAATGATTGAATGTACAAACAAAAAAAAAAACCCAGAACGTCATTCGAAAAAAGGAGCTGCCGGTCCATGTGCTAAAAGCAAATTAATTTGGAAACTGAAGTAATTACTCTTTAGGAGTTTAGAAGCGTGACAATGTTTGTATTGACAATATGAATAATGTATCTGGCTATATCAAAAGTGTTTAAAAACACGTCGGCTGGTCTTATAGCGTCAAACTTCAAACTATTGAATAAATAAACCCGAGAAAGAAAACAATACCTTCATTGATCGCTTGAATTGTACGAATAAAAATTTTACTACAAATCCTCAAGACATCAACGCGGAAAAGTTGTGAAGTTTAAGACTAAATCAAACAGAAAAGCTAAGGTAAGTCCGTTTGCGTATATTTGTCAGCAGTTCAATTGTTTCACAACGCTCTCGATCTTTAGGATCTCGGTAACATCTTCGAGATAGTAGTTATTAACTTGTTTCTAAATCAGGATTAATGGACACAATCTAAACATTATTAAAAAGGCGAGAGAAATATCGTTTATTTATTTGTTTAGAGGTACTGCTATGAAGCAAATGTCAATAGCTACTTCGCTTTCTTTTAAAGGTGTGAAGAAATTCTTTTTAAACTGTGTTAGGACTTAAGGAAATAGTGTTTTCGGCCTCTGCTTTTGACAATGTTTTCAGCGGGTTACACGCTGGTTTGGAAGTGGTTTCGCCAAAACAAAATGGTTTTATACCATAAAACGGCACACTTAGTTTGCGTTTTCCTTTATTTGAATTTCAATGATAAATTTTTTATTCTGCAAGACCAGTCAAAAACTTGCTTTTGGTAAAAGAACGAAAACCGTGTCGTTAAAAGTACATGGTGAAGATAGTTGAAACGATAGTCGTGTTTACAAAATATCTATATTCTTTACAGTGTCTGTTTCAAACGACAAACTTGTTTAGCGTAACCATTAATTTGCTTTTTATCTGTTTTTAGCCCAATCCTTCTTCTACAAATCGTGCTAAGGTAGCATTTGGTGGAGGAATTGAACTCTATGACCGAACCCCTGGTAACAATTAAAGAAAAAAGGTTTCCGTTGCTCTGATTGGTTTAATCAATAGACTAAGTTAATTAAAAAACAAAGCGTCCTCATTGTTTTGATAAGCCGAATCAACAAAATTTAGATAATGGATTCTATCAACGGTTACAACAATAAAAATCACATTTGAAAGCCAAAGCTTACTACTCGACATGTTATTGATACTTAAGACACAACTACTCACTTTCAGCTGCGCGTGTCTTGTAAACTGCTACATGTAACACATTTCGCACGATAAATTTCCTAGATCTAAGTCTCTTCATATGTTTCCAATTTTAGATTCTTAACACTGTAGGAGAAAGATTGAAAGATTCTCTTACCCTTAACCAGCTGAAAGTGAAAGAACCAAACGAGCGATGCTTTTGTCAGTAGTAGGAATACTTACGTTGAAACTTATTTTGCAAGTCAACGCGATTGAGGAGCTGAAACTAGAAAGTAAGTGTCAAGAGGACAGGGCTTGGGTAGAGGAGGGAAGAAGGGAAATGTATTGCTTGTGGGGAGGGGGAAGGGACACACCAAGGACTAACGTTGTCGTACGTAATTATTTCAAGGGTCAAAACTTGTCCTGCATGTAGATTGTACTACATTCAGGTCTCTGAAAAAGTAATAAGCACTTAAAGTCAAACAATAGCTTCTACCACCTCAAGTCTTTCCCACGGTTGCATTGGTATATCTGGTATCAAGCATTACTAAAACATATTTGATGGTTCTTAAAGCGTTGCCTTTTTCCCCGCACAAATCGCAGACCTGAGACTCACTTTCGACAATCAGAGAACTTTTGCTCTAATCTTGATCGATTGTTCCAAAACGTTAACCTTGATCCATGGTTCAAGAACTTTGATCCTATATATTTAGCATTGATCTGACTCTCTAACCTTAATCCATGGTTCCCAATTCTAGATGCATGATTCCCTACTCTTGATGCTTTTCAAACCTTGATCTATAGTTTCTTAAACTTGATCAATGATTCCCAAGTCCTGATACAGGCTTTTATAACCTTGATCGATGGTTCCCGGACCTGAATCCACGATTCCCTTACCTTGAACCATGGTTCCTTACTTTTGAACCATCAGGTCCTTACTCTTGTTACATGAATCCATGTTCTTGATATCTGATTCCCAAACCCTGATACATACTTCCCTAACCTTGGCCCATGATTCCCTACTCTTTATCCATGATTCCCTAGTCTTGACCCATGGTTTCCTAACCCTAACCAATGGTTCCCTACTCTTGATCCATGAATCCCAAACCCTGATCCATATTTCCTTGACGTTGAATTATAATTCCCTAATCTTGATCCATAAACACTTAACCTTGATCCATGATTCCCTAATCTTGACCCATGGTTTCCTAACCCTGACCAATAGTTCCCTAATCTTGATCCATGAATACCTAAACCTGATACATATTTCCTTGGCGTTGAATTATAATACCCTAATCTTTATCCATGATTACCTAACCCTGATACGTATTCCCTTGACACCGAATTATAATTCCCTATACTTGAACCATGATTACCTAACCCTGATCCACGATTCCCTGACTTTGGGTCCATGGTTTCCTCACCCTGACCAATGACTCTCTATTTTTGATCCAGGGTTCTCTACTCTTGATACATGATTCCTTAACCTTGATCAATGGTTTCCTAACCATGACCAATAATTCACTACTCTTGATCCATGATTCTATAATCTTGATCCTTGATTCCATAACCTTGATCCATAGTTTCCTAACCCTAACCAATGATTCCGATTCTTGATCAGCGATTCTCTAAGCAGTTGTCCGATACCCTTCCTTCCTAAAATGCTTTCAACGATTCCTTTCGTGCGCTCAATGATCAAGAGACACACTAGGGTATTCGTTTTCATCTCAATTTTCGAGCTGTGCCAATGAAAGTTTTATGACTTTGTTGCTAATTTATTTCCTGCTATACCGATCTCAATGGCGAGTACTTTAATTTCTTTAAACTGTAGCATGTAAAATTGGAAAGCAAGATAAAAATTGCCAGTACTGGAAAAATCAAGGTGACTGCACAAGAGGCTTCTGGAGGGGTTGGATGAGGTACAACTGCCCTGTATCGTGTCGTGTATGCGTACCAGGTAGGTTTAAGGAATGGTAGTAATAATATAATAAATACACTATACAAAACATCAATTCCCTTAAAATATTCGGCATGAAAAAGGTAGATGTTGTTGTCTTTGCTTAAAAATATTTGACACTTATCAGGAAAATTCTAAAATGAAATGTCATGGTAGATGAAAAGGGTAATTTGTTTTGCACAGATTTCGTTTGTAGCTTGCTTTATGTTCTGCCAATAAAAACATCTGAAATGTGCTGGTTTTTGCCAAACAGCAAGTACGAGTAACTCTTGCTTGAAAAGACATAACCTGAAAAGGCGACGGCATCGCAGCCCTCCTCTCCACTGGGACTCACGTTTGGCTGTTGAATCGCAACGCTGGGCTCACTACTTAGCAAGAATTGGATACATGAAGCATTCATCTGGAAATCATGGAGAGAACATCTACTACAAAATGAGTACCTCATTAGGAACATGTGAGGAGGGTGTAGAAGGATGGTAAATCTCCTTGACTTGCCTTTAAACCTGGCCTTGTCCTCGTCCATGTTCCTGCAACTGTCCTTTTGCCTTTCCTTGTTCCTGTCCTTGATTTTTTTTCTTGTGCTTGTTTTTTTTTAGTCATTGTCTTTGTCTTTGTTGTCGTTCTTGTAATTTCCTTTGTCCAAAATTTTGTTTTTGGTCTTGTTTTTGTCCTCGTTCTTGTCCTTGTATTCATCCTTGTTCTTGTATTTTGGGGTTCTCTCTTTTTTTCCTCGTCCTTTTTTTCATCTCTGTCTTTGTTTTGAACTTATCGTCTTCATTTTCTGCGTTCTTACCCTTGTTATTGTCCTCTTTTTTTTCATTGCTGCGTTTCCTTTCACGTCTTCACTTTCGTACGTTCTCATCCTCGTTATTCTTCTTTTCCTTGGCTTGTCCCTGCCCTTGCTTTTTCTTGTCCTTGTTTTCAACCTAGCTCTTGACATTTTTATTCTTCGTTTTGTTTTTCCTGTTGCCTTTTTAGCAGTTTTCTTTGTTTTTGTTTCTTTGTACATGCTTTTGTTTATATTTGTCTTCTTCCTTGCCAATGTTTTTCTTATCTCTGTCACTCTGCCTCTAGTTGTCCTTGTTTTAGTTGGTGCCCACTAGGTGTTTTTCAAAGACGAAACCTTTACAGTACTTAAGAGCGCGAAACAGAAAACTGATAGCCTCTGTCTTCAAGGTATAACGAGATCAAAGATTACAACTTTAATCGACCAGGATTTTCACCGAAAACCGGACACTTTACTCAGGTATGGCGACTATGTAACTGCTATGTATTTTTACCCACCAATTTATAATCCTTTGCTACTGAAACAACTATATCAAATTTGTGTTGGAGTTAGTCTTACAAGCTTGGAACCGCAGTTCTCGGCTTAGTACACAGCCTTTTTAGTACAAGAATAGCAGCGCTTTTGACACATTATAACTAAATCAGGGTATATAGGTTTATTCCTGGTGCAGTCTTTAAGTAATACGCCTAAACTAGAGGATGCCTATATTTCCTGACACAGGTTGTATGGCGGGGCACGACTAAAGTTGGGTGTGGTCGCGCCCACAGAAAGCGTGGCGGTGGCCCCTATCTTATGACATTTGTAGTGTGTCGCTATACTCCACCAGGAAACGTGAGAGGGCGATTCACAACCAACGTATCGGTAGGTAATCTAATGCAGAAAAATTATACAACTTTTGCCGTCGATTGCACTTGATCTTGGTTGGCCTCACAAACCGATAAGGCTCGCGAGAACACTCGTTTCGATCATACAATCGTTCTTTTAGGACCCCGTTCCATCCCCAGCCCCCCTCTCCAATCTCCCTTACTGAAACTTTTCGGACGCCAGCCATGGAATTGCACTTAAAAAGCTTTTGCCTTGAAGGATACCTACACACATCTACTACCCACACTTGTTTATAACAAAAGATTATAGGGCTTGGACAAAAGGGCACATTTCCTTTTAACTGGGGGAACGCAAGAAATTTAAAGCTGAGTACAGAAACTCTGGAGGGTTAGTCTTGAAAACGGCAACCGGGCAAGGTAAAAACAAACTAAACCCCTAGCTTTAGTGTACTTGTGCGCCGAGGTGTCTCCATTTTGTACTGCTAACGAGCTAACTGAATGCTTTTCTCTAAATAACAGCGGCCCTAATTTTACAATTGTGATGGAGGACAACGCAAAGAGAACCGCTACTCATCATTTCAATAAACTGTGTGACTACAAAAGTTAAGAAAACCAAATTCGGGTTTACCTTAATAAAAAGAAACACAATCTTGTCTTTTGTTTCATGTGTTTTTTATTTACGTAGGTCCAGTTTTGATATGCTGCGTGCTACCCTCTACCCTATACAGCATGTTCCCTACCAACTGTTGTGTGGTACCCTCTACCCTATTCAGCATGTTCCCTAAGATTCCCCCGGTCCCCTTCCATCATAGTATGTGCTTACCTCCACCCTTTGTTTAACTCTTTTGAAAGGTCCATTGCTCTACCTCAAAGTGACAAACTAAAAGAGTTTTATTAAATTTGTTGTTACAACTTTTACACTATAATTGGAGAAAACAGTTCTTTATTGGCAAAAGGTTTTCTCTTCGTCACATGGAAAATCAGTCTTCCTTGTTACACAATCATATCTCTGCATAAATTTTCGATATCTTTTGACCAGTCCAAAATAAAAGAAACTATAAGGTCTTAATTATTGAACTTACAGTCATGTTCTTAAGGTAACACAGTGATGGCTTCAGATGAGTCTTTGACTCCCCCTGAACAGGAAACTAGTCTATCGCAGGTTAGCCCTTAACAGAAGCTGGTATACTCATTTATACAGCTGAATCGACTGGAACAAGTTGGCCAAAGTGTCTTGCTCAAGGACAAAACACAGTGGTCTGACCGGGGCTCGAACTCACAGCATTATCATCTCATAAGCTAGCAATTCTTAATTGCGTTTTCATGCTAACCTACAAAAAACGAAATAAAAAAAGTTAACATCAATAAATCTAGTAATATAAGCTGTGATATCATAGGCCATATCTTTTTAGTAGATCCCTGGAATCAAGTTCCTGCGCTCACGAGGGAAGTGTTCTATCTTCTTAAGGTACCAATGGTAAGTCATGTGACTGCGACCTGCCAGATATGCCACCATAGTTAGCCAGGAAAGATAAATAGCCAAGTGCTGACAGGCAACAGCTGCACCAAACCAAGCCATCAATTCCCTGAAAAACAGCAAAACTGTTAACATCTTCCTCTTTAAGTTTGTTTCTTTGACTCAAAACTGCAGTACTACTTTTCAATAATATTGATGATCTCACAATTATTGGTGATATGTAAATTTGGTTTAAATTTTCACCATTATTCCCCATTTAGCAAGTTCTATCCACTAAAAGAACCAAACAGAGAAAAACAAATACAGCACTAACCCAAAGTAGTGAGGGCAAACTACATAGTTAAAAAGCCCTCCACGAGGAATGACGTATTGGGTGAAACCAGCAGGCCTCAAAGCTGCCAACTCTACATGGTGGTAAAAGTTAATCAGCTCTCCCAGCACGAAGATTGCAATACCAGCATTGCGAGCTGTTTGATTGGCTGATAGCTGCTTTGCAAGAGAAGGTGATGTGTAGATGTTGCACCAGTAATGCTGAATTACAGAACCAAGACAGTAAAATGCTGTAACCTAGAAGTAAAGAACAGATCCAGTGATCAACAGATTTGCCCAGATAAAGCAACTAAAGGAAGGGGTCATAAATTCCATTTAACTCTTTATCCATCCCACTCTATATATTTTGTTACTGTACATAACAAGCTGTCTTACAAACTTGATGTAAAATCATTCTCAAATATACATGACATACATTTCTGTTTCTATCAAGAAAGGCATCAAACCATATGATTGTATGATTTTGAGACCCTTTTGCTTTATTTTATTTCACTCGTAGCCGATGTATCCTGGAGCCAGTGCTCAAATGCTAAAACCCTAACACTCTAGTTGTACCTTTTTGAAGGATCAAGACAACTGGGCTTTTTGATTGCTCATATGCATGTATGTACTATGAGGAAACTGACTCAGAATCATACAACTATGCCTTATCAGTCAAATTCATTACTTTTGTGTTAACCAAAATGAAAAGAATGATAGGTGGTCATTAAATGCCATCTCACTTATTCGCATATCCATTTGTCTCCTTGTCTAAAGGATATACCTTAAAAAAATTTTGGTTTGAAGAACTAATTGCAAATTATGTTCCAGCAGTCTTTAAAAACAGTATAAATTGCCGCCATTTTGGTACACCAAATATGGAGTCAAGCACAGCAACAACAGTGGAGACTGTGTAAAATGCTGGAAAGATATATCGCAGCCTCATTTTTGCTAATAATCAGTTAATCAGTTTCTTTAAGCTTTCCTCCTCTGACAGAATTATTTCTTTCTTGAAGTGTTGTGACACAAATTCCTTAATCTGTGCAATGTGAGCCTGTCTTCCTTTTGATCAGTGACAAGGGTTGACAAAATAAATGTAGAGTCAAAAGTTTCATAAAAAAATTTGCATTTTCTTCAAATCAAAAATACTTTCATCGATGTCCATTTCAGAACATGGCACGAAGATTATGGGCACTTTAAAAAAAAACACTGAATTTTAAGCCAACCTGTATTATAGATGTTATCTGTGATTTCTTGGAGTACTTGTGGAGCAAGAGACATTCTAAAACTCTCTTGGAAAAATGGCCAACATATGTTGCCATAGCAACCAAATGAAAAGTTGATGAGGGCTTGCCATAAATCGACCACAACACAACATATGTGACAGCTGGAGCAAAATATGCCAATGTCCACCCAATTCGACCACTCAACTGCCCATCACTTGCAAATTTACTGAAAGAAAAATCAATTAGAATAGTAAGATAAATACTTTGTCATTCCAGTAATCCTTACAATTCAGTCTCTTCCATAAAAAACACATCACTTTACAGGTTGGTATGTCCAAAACATTTTAATAGCCTTAAATATTTGATAGCATTTGTCAACGTCAATATTCTCCTTAGAGTAACAACAGGAAACAAACTGATTAGTGCTGAGAATATGAAGTCTGATCATCAGGACCTATGTAATAAAAAGTCTTAAAACAATTATGTACATGTAGGTCACTAACTAAAGCATAATAATTCAATGCTTAAAGTAAAGCGATTTATTCTTGATCTATAAGTATAAGTTTGAATTCAAACACTTATTTCAAAATATTCAATTTTAAAATACGGCTGAAAAAGAACCGAATTCAGCGTAATGAGTTCGATCATTGGTCATAGTGTTAGAATGCATATGTACACGCTGCTCGAGCAAATAATTTGTCACGCAATGGCAAAAACTGCGAAACAGCGTTCGCACACATGTAAAATGCCGCATTCAATTTGAAATTGGAGAATAAAGCTTTTTAAGTACTTCGATCCCGGGGCTCAAAGCAAGGCCAGAACTCGTTTTTAAGAGATTCATAACCGAAAACTCAAAGATTTCACGACCGGGACGCGAACCGTAGGCGTAGCTTTAATACGATCTCATAATTATCACTATATATCAGGTTCCCCATATTTGACCTTGGAACAACGTACTCTGACTTTTACGAAAATATCTACATGAATAAACACACATAAATGTTGTTTATACATCAGAATCTATTAAACACATTTCATTGTGTAAATGAAGAAAAATATTTAATGATATATATTTTGTTTTGGTACCTGTACTTGAGAGGGCTTACTCCAAGATATTCGTTGACATAATTCATCAGACAAACGAGGAACGCAAGCGTCACTAAAAAGATATTTAGTTGCGTCCATTTAGGGAGGACTACATGACCAGTAAGATGGGCTAGGAGAACACAACCTACACCGGTAAGGAAGGCGACGAAAAAAGACCTCTCCGCCATTATGCAGCTCTGGGACCAGCGCTAGTAGTCACCCAGAAGCCTTTGCACGCACGAGCGGCCAAAGGTATCCACAGGCTCACGACCTCACCACCACCTGACTGATGTTGAGCTCTCTCGTGCTCGTTCTCGAGCTCGTAATCTTCTACCGCATTCCGTATGTCCTTTAAAATTAAAGGTCGCAATAAACAATTGTTGCTTTGAGGTGAGTTCATTTCATATTTAGAGCTGAGCGAATATTTTGGGGATTTTAGGGAGTTTTAAGAAGGTTTTTGGGAGTCGGGCTGCGGGGCCCGAGCAAGGTAATATTCTTTTTCTCTCCTATTTAATACCTCGCTTCCCTTGGCACTTTTTAGACTTTCACAAAGTCTTCGGAAAACTTCGGAAATATACCAGCACCCTATAAGCACCATGTCGATATCCAATCAAATCGAAGTACTTTTACCCTCCACGTACATGTTTTATACAAACCTCGGGAGGGTTTGTTGGTTGCAAACCAGGGGGAGGGGGGGGGGGGGGATACTCCCTACATGGTGTTG
>JAOBAT010062973.1:0-24602 GCA_026413305.1 Hydrozoanthus tunicans | reverse complement strand
CCAAACGAATTTGACCGAAAAGTGATTTTTCGGCCAATATTGCTTTTCTTGCGAACTGACCGCACAGATCGGTCAGTTGGCCTAAATTTGACAGCTCCGCACATTTGGTCGAGATCGGAGCTAAATCGACCCAAAGCTGATTTTTCGGCCAATATTTGGCGAACTGAGCCCACAGATCGGTCAGAGGGGCTTGCAAATCACATTTCCGCATATTTGGGCGAGATGAGAGCTAATTGGACCTAAAGGTGACTTTTACGTGAGAGCTGCATTTCTAGCGAACTGACAGCACAGATCGGTCAGATAGGCCTAAAAAACACATTTCCGCATGTTTTGGCCAAATCCGAGCTATTTCGACCCAAAAACGATTTTTCGGCACATTGCATTTCCGGCGAACTGACCGTAACGATCGGTCAGATAGGCGTAGAGGTCACATTTCCGCACATTTGGGCTAGCTCTGAGCTAATTCGAGCCAAAAGGTGATTTTTTGGCCAAAGTTGCCTTTCTGGCGAACTAAGCCCACAGATCGGTCAGATTGGCCTAGAAATCACACTTCCGCACATTTGGGCGTGATTCGAGGTAATTCGACCAAAAGGTGATTTTTCGGCCAAAGTTGCACTTCTGGCCAACTGACCGCACAGATTGGTCAGATAGGCCTACAAATCACATTTCCGCACAGTTGGGCCAGAACCGAGATATTTCGACCAAAAACTGATTTTTCGGCCAATACTGCATTTTTGGCGGACTAGCCTCACAGATCGGTCAGATAGGCCTTGAAATCACATTTCCGCACATTTGGGGCAGATCCGAGATAATTCGACCCAAAACTGGTTTTTCGGCCAAAGTTGCATTTTTGGCGATCTGACCGGACTCATCGGTCACATATGCCAAGCAATCATATTTCCGCACTTTCCCGCGCATTTTGGCCAGATCCGAGCTAATTCGACCCAAAAGTTACTTTTGTGCTGATTTTGCATTTCTGGCGAGCTGACCTCACAGACCGCTCAGATAAGACTAGAATTCACATATCTCCTCATTAGCGCAATATCTGAGCTAATTCAACCAAAAAGTGATTTTTCTGCCAAAGTTGCATTTCTGGCGAACTAACCCCAAAGATCGATCAGATAGGCGTAGAAATGACATTTTTTGATATCTGGGCTAGATCCGAGGTATTTCGACCAAGAGGTGATTTTCCGGCCAAAGTTTCATTTCTTGCCAACTGACCGCACAGATTGTTCAGAAAGGCCTTGAAATCAAATTTCCATATAGTTGGGCCAGATCCGAGCTATTTCGACCCAAAAGTGATGTTTCGGCCAATATTGCAATTCTGGCCAACTGACCGCACAGATTGGTCAAATAGGCCTAGAAATCACATTTCCGCATATTCGGGCCAGTTCCTAGGTAATTCGACCAAAAGGTGATTTTTCGGCAAAAGTTGCATTTCTGGCCAACTGTCCGCACAGATTGGTCAGATAGGCCTAGAAATTACATTTCCGAACATTTGGGCAAGATTTGTGCTAATTCGACCCAAAAGTGATTTTTCGGCCAATGTTGCATTTCTGGCGAACTGACCGCACAGTTCGGTTAGATAGGCCTAAAAAACTCATTACCGCAAGTTTGGGCCAAATGCGAGCTTTTTCGACCGAAAAGTGATTTTCGTCCAATATTCCATTTCCGGCGAACTCGCCGGACAGATCGTTCAGATAGGCCTAGAAATCACATTTCCGCTCATTTGGGCCCTATCCGAACTATATCGACCCCAAAGTGATTTTTCGACGACTATTACATTTCTGGCGAACTAACCGGACACATCGGTCACATACGCCAAGCAATCACTTTTCCGCACATTTCTGCGCATTTTGGCCAGATCCGAGCTAATTCGACCCAAAAGTTATTTTTGTGCTGATTTTGCGTTTCTGGCGAGCTGACCTCACAGATCGCTCAGATAATACTTGAATTCGTCTTTCTCCTGATTAGCGCCAGATCTGAGTTATTTCGACCAAAAAGTGATTTTTCGGCCATTATTGCATTTCTGGCCAACTGACCTCACAGATTGGACAGATAGGCCTAGAAATCAAATTTCCGCATATCTAGGCCAGATTCGAGGTAATTCGACCCAAAAGTGATTTTTCGGCCAAAGTTGCATTTCTGGCCCAACTGACCGCACAGATCGGTCAGATAGGTCTTGAAATCAAATTTCCGTATGTTTGGGCCAGATCCGAGCTGTTTCGACCCAAAAGACACTTTTTCAGCCGAAGTTGCATTTCTGGCCAACTGACCGCAGAGATCGGTCAGATAGGCCTATAAATCACATTTCCGCACGTTTGGCCCAGATTGGAGGTAATTCGGCGAGAATGTGATTTTTCGGCCACAGCTGCATTTCTGGCCAACTGACCGCAGATATCGGTGAGAAAGTCCTAGAAATCACACTTCCGCACATTTGGGCCAGATCCGAGCTGTTTCGACCCAAAAGTGATTTTTAGGCCAATATTGCATTTTTGGCGAACTAACCTTATAGATCGCTCAGATAAGCCTAGAATTAACATTTTTGGATATCTGGGCCAGATCGGAAGTAATTCGACCAAAAGGTGATTTTTCGGCCAAAGTTGCTCTTCTTGCCAACTGACCGCACAAATTGGTCAGATAGGCATAGAAATTACAACTCCGCACATTTTTTTTTGTTACTTTCACTTTCACTTTATTTTATTGTTACAAGTTATAAATTATACAATAATTTGTTGGCTCCATCTGCAAATAGCATAACTGTGCTAGTCTAGGCAGATGGAGTAATAGAAAATAAACAAATTAACTCAAGTAAGTACATAAAATAAGTTAACAAATAGAAATACACTTGTACTGTTATTGAATACTTCTAGGTGGGTAATTAAATTACAAAAATAACCTATAGCTACTGTATATCAAATGAAAAATAAATATAATAAAATTAAATTAAAAAAAAAAAAAGTGTCAAAGAAACGAGCAAAGGTATCATGAAAAGGCATTAATTAACTTTTCAGGCTCCTCGTACCTTTTACTATTTGTCAAATATTGTAATAGTTGTATTTTTATTTTCTTTTTAAAAGACTTTTTTGAAAGTAATTTGGTATTTAGGGGTACGGAATTCCACAATCTAACTCCAAATCGAGAGAATGACTGTATTGAATATTTAGACGAGAGTATTGGCAGTACATATTCTTGTTTGCCGATGCTCTCGTGTTGTAGGAATGATGATCATCGACATAAGAAAACAATCTACAGATGTTAAACGGTGCTTTTTCTACATGCACGTTGTACATCAAGTTTGCAATTGTTTCAATAAAAAATACATTTATTGGTAAAATATTTACAGAATAAAATAATGGGAATGCACTGCTTTAAGAATCTACGAAGTAAATCAATCTTATTGCTCGTTTTTGTAGTTTAAGTAGCTTGTCGAGATGGCCTTTTGCAGCCTGTCCCCAAGCACTTAAACCAAAGGAGATATAAGGCAGAAAAAGGGAGTTGTATAGTGTTAGTAAAACCTTTCGTGGTACATAGTGTCTTAATTTGGCAATATTGGTCAGCTCGCCAATAACACGGTCAAGATAGGCGTAGAAATGACATTTGGGCCAGATGTGAGCTAATTCGACCCAAAAGTGATTTTTCGGCCAAAGTTGCATTTCTGGCCAACTGACCGCACATTTCAGTCAGATAGGCCTAGAAATGACATTTTCGCATATCTGGGTCAGATCCGACGTAATTCGACCAAAAGGTGATTTTTTGGCCACAGCTGCACTTTACAGGCCAACTGACCGCAGATGTCGGTAAATCACACTTCCGCACATTTGGGCCAGATCCGAGCTATTTCGACCCAAAAGTGATTTTTCGGCCAATATTGCATTTTTGGCGATCTAACCTCACAGTTCGGTCAGATAGGCCTTGAAATCACATTTCCGCATATTTTGGGTCAGATCCGAGCTGTTTCGACCCAAAAGTGATTCTTCTGCCAATATTGCATTTCCGGCGAACTGACTGCAAGAATCGATCAGATAGGAGTAGAAGTGACATTTTCGCACATGGGGGTGAAATCGGAGCTAAATCGACCGAAAAGTGATTTTTCGGCCAAAGTTGCATTTCTGGCGAACTGACCGCACAGGTCGGTCAGATAGGCCTCGAAATCACATTTCCGCACGTTTGGGCCAGATCCGAGCTAATTCGACCCAAAAGTGATTTTTCGGGCAATATTGCATTTCTGGCCAACTGACCGCACAGTTCGGTCAGATAGTCCCAGAAATCACATTTCCGCACGTTTGTGCTCCATTCCAGCTATAACGACCCAAAAGTGATTTTTCGACCACTATTGTATTTCTGGCGAACTGACCGCACAGATCGGGGACATACGCCTAGAAATCGCATTTTTGCATATTTCGGCCAGATCCAAGCTAACTGGACCCAAAGGTGATTTTTCGGCCAAAGTCGCATTTCTGGCAAACTAACCCCACAGATCGGTCAGATAGTCCTAGAAATCTCATTTCCGCATATCTGGGCCATATGCGAGGTAATTCGACCAAAATGTCATTTTTCGGCCGAAGTTGCATTTCTGGCCCAACTGACCGCACAGATTGGTCAGATAGGCTTAGAAATCACATTTCCGCACATTTGGGCCAGATCCGAGCTATTTGGACCCAAAAGTGATTTTTCGGCTAATACTGCTTTTTTGGCGAACTAACCTCACAGATTGGTCAGATAGGCCTAGAAATAACATTTCCGGATATATTGGCCAGATCCGAGGTAATTCGCCAAAACGTGATTTTTCGGCCAAAGTTGCATTTCTGGCCAACTGACCGCATAGATCGGTTAGATAGGCCTAAAAAAAACACATTTCCGCATGTTTGGGCCAAATCCGAGCTATTTCGACCCAAAAGTGATATTCGTGCCAATATTGAATTGTTTGCGCTGTGACCACCCAGATTGGTCAGATATAGTAAGAATTCACATTTGTGCACATCTGGGTGAAATCGGGTTGATTCAACCCGAAAGTGATTTTCGTGCCAAAATTGTGTTTCTAGCGACATTTCGGCGCTGAAATTTTTTTTCACATTATTGAAAATTCGCGGACAAGTGACGGTTTGTCTATTTTAGGGGGATGGGGGGCCTAACCTTAAGTGACCGTTAGAAACGTGTCATTCTCGAAAAGAGAAAGTAACAGATTGAAATAAAAGTTTTATCACCAAAAGAGTATTAAATTTGATTTCTCCTCAGTTGTTTCTAGTCGGTCGAAAACGTCGACTTTTTTTCAAATTTTTTTCGTTACTTCAAACTTCGAAACTGTAATAACTTTGTCTGACATGTGTTAGAGCAAAGATACATTTATATAAACTTACAGTCCACGCGCAATTTTGTATACAACAAGAGGCTAATGGTAGCCTTGACTCGTGCCTTGTAGATAAAGACATTAAGACTTTTAGATAGCGAAAATTAGCACATACAAAAGTGAGAAGAAGCTTAAAGGAATTAAACGTAATCAATTCGGCAAAATCGCCGTGCTGAGGTCTCGGCTACGTTGTTTCTAGTCGGTCAAAAACGTGGACTTTGTTCTTTTTTTTGTTTATGTTTTTTGTGATTTCAAACTCTGAAACTGCCTTGCTTTCATCGGACATGTGTTGTTGCATGGACATGAGATTGAGGTGAGTATTATGCATATCAACTTCTAAATCACTGTAGAACGGGTTATTTTTTTGAGCCAATTAAGAGCACGTAAGATAAATTCAGGACAAACAGGTTCATAGTACACAATGGCCTCCAAACTGAAGTTTTCTTTTAAGTTTTCGAAATACTTTGCCAGATCGTTAAGGTGGTCGGGTAGTACCTTGAATTTCTCATCACATTCAACTGGTACATTACATTTTTTTACATTCAACAGTACATTACCTTTATTTTCCTTTGTCTTCCTTTTGGCATTTTTACTGTTTTTCAAAGACTGTTCTTTGTGCAATAAGTATCTCTTCAAGTTTCTGCAAGACAGCTAGTTCAGGGGGTATTTGACAGACATGCAAGTTATTTTGTATAGCATGTCAACATGGAACTTGTTTTTTAAGGAGCTTAGAGTTGCAAGCTTTGCAAATATATTCCTTTCCATTAACTGAATTCTCTTCTGTAAACAACTTAGGTTGAATATCAACATTCTTTTCAGATACTGTTATACCTGCTTTTTTGTACAATAGCCTTAGTATTATAGTACTATATAAATAGAAAATACTGAATCAGTGCACTAAAGCTATCAACTGCAGTACATTGAGGACGATGGAAGCCGAGAGAATCTCGAGCATGTTAAACAAAAATCTTAAATATGCCAGAACCTTGACTATAGATAGCAACATTATTATATTGTACAGTTAATAAAAAAAATGATAACTGTCTTCCATCAAAATTTGGTGGAGTATGGCATACAGTAAAGAAAATCAACAGTTGCTTAAACCCTTATATTACCAGTGTAGCTTGGACTGTACTGAATCTGATAATTGGTTTCTGATAATGTTGCCATGTTTGGTAATTCATTCAGCAGTAAGAAGTCTTTGTTGTACAATCTCGATAAGGCACAGTACAACTCATTTCCTGCGTTCATTATGTTTACGAGATCTTGTGAAGTAGTGATGGGGGTGTTGTGCTAACAAAATAATGCGCATTAACATTGCTACACACTGAGGGCCAGTATTTAATCTAAACAATCGAGCATTACTATGAGTATGGTGCAGAAATTGTTTTGGTGAGATCAATATTATTCACCGGTCCAGGATTTTTCTCAACATCCCTACTAAGGTTAGACTTGCAATGACTGATCCTATTATTAGAGTTTTTATGCACATGATATAAGCAAGGTGACCTGGGACTAGATAACAGTGACTCACAATTATACTTTAAATTCAGTTGTCTCTTGTTGATCTTTTGTTTTGTACGAAGTCCTTTTCGACACCATAGTTTCCTCATCAATCTACCTACTGCTTTTAATTTTTCGTTGACAAACTTTTGGACACGACTTCAATTCTCCATGGCGAAAATTACTTTTACTAACATTGCAATTAATTCTAGATGACTTTGGTACATTTTTAGCAGTATAAATGCGAACGATTTTTGTGCTTTCCTGCTTTTGTGCAAAATGTGTTGCAATTGTTTCACTGGAGTTCTGCTAGGTTCTCTATCACGTGTAGCACGAGCTCGAGGTCTACTGTGTTTGCGACTCACATACGAAACAAACTGCGCGTAACGAGACCCGAATTCCTCCATAGAAACAAACGAGTCGTAATTGTGTTAAATAATTACAGATAGCAGTTCAGCCTTCTCAAATATATCGCAATCATTAATCATAGTCATGAAATGTTCATGTACAACCAGCAACTTATAGAAGGCAAAGTATAAAAGAACGACTATAAACGTACAAGTTTATTATAGTGGCCATTGCAATGAACGATCCACACATTAATATAAAAGAGAATATAGTAAGGCATATAAAACTTCACTCAACAAACAATTATCGTATCTTGTAGTTGGCCACTGAAATCTTCGCGATATTTTCTCTTCGTTTATGTGCTCAAAACAATTCCTGTTAACAACTGAACACTTTGAATATTTTGTTTTCTTTCTGATAAATTGCTGAGTGTCTTTGAGTTCATTTCAGTTCGTTTGGCATTTTGTCGCTTGGTATTCATTTGGCAACGTTATGCATTTCTCTTTGAAATCGTGGAACGATCCGTTTCGAAAACGCTCTACATCCTTTAGTGTGGGTCTACCACGAATGGTGTATGCATTTGTGTGTACGTTGAGCGTCCACGAAGCAAAATTACTCTCCATACTTTCCTCGACAACGCCCAAATGCGACAAATCACATGACCTGTCTCGGTTCAGTAACTCTGTGATATAGATAGCAAAGGCAGATTAAGACTCGTGCCAGCCTTACGGCCAGGCACGAGTAACAAGAGAGAATCAAGTACGTTTCTAGAAAAACTACAGCTCACGATCAGTCTTATAAATTAAGCACTATATGAAGAAAGGCTTTCTTAACTTTTCAAAAATTAACTGTCAGTTGTTAACAAAAACAGAAAACTGTTTTTAGCCATTGTTTCGTTTTCAGCTGGGGATGCCTGTAAAGGTAATCATTCCGGGCCTCAAAAAGTAATCTAGACAAGCTCGTGAGAAAACATAGAGAGCGTAGTTAGAGCAAGCCCCTTTGTCTAGTTTGCAATTGCTACGTGCGGATTTTATTCATTTACTGGCGATCCTTGTGCAACCAGCAAGGATAATTCAGAAGTTACTTGCCGTGTTAATTTTGAAAACTCATCGGATATCAAGGTACATTTACGGCACAACAAAGTCAGGGATAGCAGTCTCGCGGTTTGCTCTTTGCTAGTGTTGCTAAGTCAATGCTTCTACTCTAAAGACTTGATTGCCATTTTGAATGACCTGTTTTGTTTGATCCGTAAAATCAGCACAAGCCGCCTATTTTCATGTAATTATGTTCAGAAATCAACAAATCTGACCAAAGTCTCGGGTTAACGTGCTTGCCTAGGAATACTAAATTTATAAATTTGTATCAATCCTTTCTTAATGTTCGCTTTGAAGCAGTCTTATGATTCTATCTGGTAAAGAGTTAGCTACTTTTTACCATCTTTACACATGTCAAATGCACAGAGAATGCGCGCTCTTCCTATGGAAGAAGATAGCTGCCAAACACTGCGACTCGAGCATGCCAGAGGAACTAAACCTGGCAAAACATTTCCCGGTTTGAGACTAGCCCAATTTAATAATCTTTTCGGATTAAAGAAACAGCTCATTCCCACTCATTCCCATTGGCTCTTATAAATTATTTGTTGATCACGAAGAGAGCTACGTTAAGGTGCGGCCACAAAACCACCTGGTTTTTGGACCTGGCTGCTGCTCTACTTGTTGTTGTTGTTGTTGTTGTTGTTGTTGTTGTTGTTGTTGTTGAGGGGAGACATTTCGTGAAAAATCTCTAAGGCTCTGCAATTCGCATTTTACTGCATAAAACATCCTACAACGACCGTAAGGGATATTCCCCATCGATTGACGGAGTAAGATTTTAGATTGCGGCGCCGTTTACAATATTCAGAATTAATATCATGCATAGCCGAGGCCGACTAAAAGAACTAAAGATCCGTCAGTTTGCATTATACTGCAATAAAACTTCCCACAACAACCCTAAGGAATATTCTCCAACGATTGACGGAGTTAGATTTAAGATTGCTGGATTTGTAGAGCATATCCAAGAAATTTTAGATTGCAGCGCCGTTCACAATATTTAGAATTAGTATGCATGGCCGAGGCCGACTAAAACAACTAAAACCCCGTCACTTCGTATAATATCGCGATAAAACCCTATGGGATATTCCCCATCGATTGACGGAGTTAGATTTAAGATTTCTGGGTGTTCAAGTTTAATATGCATAACCGAAGGAAGCTTTCGTCAGTTCGCATCAGATCCCCATACATTTTTGCACAGTGGTAATAAGCAGAAATCTCTGTTGACTGACTGAGTTAGACTTTTATTTTTGACTTTTCGTGGATTCTACGAGCATTTCTTGATTGTACCGTACAATACAAATCTTTTCTTCTTAATATCAATTTGATAGTAAGTTTTCTTTGTTTTCAATAATGACTGCTTTGACTAGAGCTACTTGAGGGAATAAATAAATAAAGCATACAATTTTTCGTCAGACACGATGACTGCACATGCAGTCAACAGCAAATGTCGTAACTCCAGTTATATAGGACGGTCGACGAAATAAGAATAAGCGCTGTTTATCCAGCCATCAGAAAAGGTTCAACATCTCTCAATGTTCGATTACTTTAGTGTATTTGAAGTTATCGTCATTCATGAAGAGTACTGAGTGTGTGAACACCGATTCGAATGTTAGAAAATACAGGATAATTGTTTGAACATTTGTTTTAAGTGTTGTGCAAACGAACAAGGAAAAGGTCACGAAGGTCAAGTATATTGGTACAACGAAAAAAAACCAAATCAACTGGTGTTTTAAAAATTATAACTCTTCATTAGAAAAAGAAAATGAATGCTCCATATTGTTTCAGCATTGGTTTCTCAAGTTCAAAGAAAAATATGAAGGAACTTTAGATGTAGTGTAAAGCACTAGATATAGTGCGAAGGATTGCATGACGAGATGAACGTTATCTGTAAGAGTGAAAAGATCAATCTCGCACAATAAATTGACAAACATCCTTCAAAATTATTCGTAAAACCTGCTACAGAATGCTTTTAGTCATTTGTATTTCAAATGCTAACGAAATCTGTGCATTGGAAGCTGAATTTTATTGAAGTATTTTAGTAAATGTGTTTCGGCTCTTGTATGTCGTCTAGAAAATCTGCGAAATTTGAGCAGTTAGACGGTTATCTTAATCGAGCTGCCAAAATTCGTAGTTTTGATTCCAACAATTTTTTTTGTACAATCTTGAAGAAGAATGGATAGTTCAGCCGGTGATAATAAGTTTAATTCTAAGATAGCCTTAACATGGGCGATATTGGACCATAAATATCAGTAAAGTTTTCAAGGTCAAGAATGCTTGATTTTTGGAAAATATTAAAAAATCTGAAAAATATTTGTTCTTTATCAGATCTTTATATGCTACACCTGAGAAGAAAACAAATTTAATACCCTTTTGGTGATAATATTTTTGTTTCAATCTGTTACCTTCTTGTTTGTCATTACTCCGCGAATTTAAAAAAAAAAAAATGAAAAAAATTCCAGCGCCGAAAATATCTCACCAAGGGTATGTTTTGGAATAAAAAGAAAAATGTGGAATTTTTTTACCCTGATCGCCTAAGTTGATAATTACTTAAAATCGCTCTTAAGTCATTTAACAGATATGATTCACTGATTTCAGCGTTGATCTTTTCAACCAGTTGTTCAAAACAGTTAAATATATCCGGAGGAGACTGAGGAGGTCCATACCAGGTGGTGACCAAAAATGGTTTAGTGTGGGCATTGATTTGAAAGTTAAGATTACTGCGTATATAGAAACATACTCCGCCGCCGTTTCTACCTTTTATATTTCTGCCACATCATATCCTGGTAAATAGATTTCATTATCGTGAACTTTGTTATCTAATTTTGTTTCATTTATGGCAATATTATCAAGTTTTTGGTTGCTTACAAAAACTCTAAGTTCATCGATATGAGCCAATAAACTGTTTATGTTTAAACACGTCATTATTATTCCACAACCTGTAATTTTGGAATCAAGTGATTTACCCTGTTTAGAAGGGTGCCTAGGTGTATAGCTAGCCCCGGATAACACAGGGTTGACCTAATTACTTCTAATATGAGAAACAAAACAAAACTTTTTGCCAGTAGTGCAGTCCCTGATTTGTTTAGGTGCAATCCACTGTGATTTAAATGTTTCGGAGTGATTGTGTTGTGTTCGATTAGAGCCCATTTGTTTTCTCTGCATTGCTTCCTCAGGATATTGTTTACTTGATTCACTTTCTCAGTGAGAACATCATCGTCGGTGCGTACTGTGAGGGTTGATAACGTGACTTTGGTGTCTTAACAGCTGTTCTTAATGGACCTTCCGTTGTGAATGATCTCATCCGCACAGGCTTGAGAGTCGGTTGATCTCAGACTGTTCGTGTCTACGTGTAGTATTATTTTGTCTGGGACTCTGCGAAGTAGTCAGTTTGATGTGATCATGCATGTCGCTTGTTGTGCAGCCAGGAAATGATGACACTAAAACTTTAGCGCTGTCGGGCATTTTGTGACCTTGCAAGTTCCTTAGGATAGAGTCTCAAGTAATGAAAATTAGTTTGGATTCAGCACTGGGAGATTTCTTACTTTGGTTCTCTCTAACTGGATCTGGGTGGGATTGCTTAGTAGGCTTATTTGATTGTGGCTTTATAGAGGGTGATTTATTGTAGCCGTTTGCATCGGGCTTATTGCGTCCTCGTCCATTCCGCGATTCAGAGCTTTCTTGGGGTGCTGGATATTTGGTCTTGTTTGCGCTTTCCTTTTTTTTTTTGCGACTTTTATGAAACCATCTTCATCTTCTTTATAAATAATCTTGTCTTTGTCTTTAGGACAATATGGAGTTGGAATGTCTTTCATAATGATTTGAATGATTTTGCTCAAAAACTTCTTCCCGAGCTTGTATATTTTCGTTAATGGCATTGTTTAAATCTGAACGTAGGGCCGAGTTTTCACTTTTTAGACTGCATTTTCTACATCATTTAGCTTTTTTGTCAAAGAGTTGAAGCCGAATCTTGATTCAATATTGCTGATTTTGCTCAAGTTTTAGTCAAGTTCAGATCGAATGGCGCTGTCAATTGTGTTTGGTATTCAAAGGCGGTTCTTTGTTGCCGTTTTCATTGATATGGCCTTCTAGTTCATCTGGTATACGCTCAGTCAATAAGGTTTCACTCATTTCGTCACCATAATCTCTATCGAAATTAGTGTCTTTAGATACATTAAAACCTGAGGCAACAGCGGAGACGCCAGCTTGATAGTCCGGGTCTTCATTTTGAGCCTTTTTCGTGGAACCGAAGGTTTTACACTTCTTGGTTTGAAGGGCAGCTTGAGCTGTCTCAAAATCGTTGAATTCTTCGCAGGCGCCACCTTTCTTGCCCGAGGTTTTACTCTTTACGTCTGCATACTCAGTAACTCCTACCGCTGTGTGTGTCCACCATAGATAATGCGAAAAAGTTTTCTTGCCCATTAGTTCAAAGATTGAGCTTCTCGTCCGTCCTGTGACCTTCACCGTTCGCACTGTGTTGCAATTGACATATGGTCAAATGGGGGCTAATTCGAACCAAAAGTGATTTTCGTGCCAAAATTGCATTTCTTGCGCTGCGACCGCCCACATCGATCAGATATGCTTAGAAATCACAGTTGTGCACATCTGGGTCACATGGCGGCTAATTCGACAAAAAAGTGATTTCGTGCCAAAAATGTATTTCTTGCGCTGTTGACCAGTCAGATATGCTTAGAGATCACATCTGTGCACATCTGGGTCAAATGGCGACTAATTCGACAAAAGGGTAATTTTCGTGCCAAAATTGTATTTCTTGCGCTGTGACCGCCAGATCGGTGAGATATGGTTAGAAATCCCATTTGCGCACATCTGGATCAGATCGGGGTTGATATGGCACGAAAGTGATACTGGTGCCAAATGTGCTTTTCTCGCCCTCTGATAGCCCTGATCGGTCAGATTTGCTTAAAATCACATAAACACACACTTTGGTGTAGTCGGGACAAACTTGGCCCTAATGTAATTTTGGACCCAAAAATTGCATTTCTCGCGCTATGACCTGCGAGATCGGTCAGATATGGTGAAAATCAGAATTGCACATATATGGGTCAAATGAGAGCTAATTCGACCCAAATGTAAAACTGGTGCTAAAATTGCTTTTTTCGTGGTCTGGCCATCCAGATCGGTCCGATATGCTTAGAAATCATCTTTGCACACACATGGGTCAAATGGGGAATGGGGAAAGGGGGGGGGGGGGGACTTGTACCATAAAGTGATTTCGGTGCCAAAATTGCATTTCTCGCGCTCTGACCGCCCAGATCGGTCAGATACGCAGATCTCATTTGCCAACATCTGGGTTAAATCGGGGTTACTTCGACCCAAAAGTGGTTTTGGTGCAAAACTTGCATTTCTCGCTTCTGACTGGCCCGGCCGGTGAGATATGCTTAGAATTCACATTTGCGCACATCCGGGTCAAATCGCAGATAATTCGACCAAGAAGTAATATTCGTGTCAAAAATGCATTTCTCGCGCTCTGACCGCCATATCGGTCAGATATACTTCAAAATCACATTTGTGCACATTAGGGTCAATCGGGGCTAATTTGACCCAAAAGTGATTCTTGTGCCAAAATTGCATTTCTCGCGCTCTGACCGCCAAAATCGGTCAGATATGCTTCGAAACCACATTTGCGCCTATACGGGTCAATGGGGGCTAATTTGACCCAGAAGTGATTCTGGTGCCAAACTTGCATTTCTCGCGCTGTGACTTGCCCAGGTCGGTGAGATATGCTTAGAAATCACATTTGCGCACATCCAGGTCAAACCGCAGCTAGTTCGACCGAAAAGTATTATTCGTTCCAAAATTGCGGTTTCCGCGCTCTAACCGCCAAATCGGTCAGATATACTTCGAAATCACATTTGCGCACGATAAGGTCAATCGGGGCTAATTTAAACCAAAAGTAATATTCGTGCAAAAATTGCGTTTCTCGCGCTCTGACCGCCAAAATTGGTCAGATATGCTTCGTAACCAAATTTGCGCATGTACGGGTCAATCGGGACAAATTTTACCCATTAGTGATTCTATTCAAAATCATTTGAATATGATAATTTGGTCCCTAGGGATTAAAAATAGGATATATAAAGGAATATTTATTCATTATTCAACACTTGATCCACTTGTCATATCGCCGTCTTGATCGCGCTGTAACCTTTGGTATGGGAGTCCAAGTACCCCTGCAATAAGACCCTGTCGTTGTAGCAGACCTAGTTAACCAAGCAGTAAATGTTCCAATAGTAAATGCTCCGGCAGTAAATGTTCCACCAGCGAATGTTCCAGCACCAAAAGAAGTTGAACAACCTCGGCAGATGTTTTAGAGGTAATCATTTGATTCGTCGTTTAGGGTGAGGTGATATTCAAGCATGTGGCTATCTTTACTAAAGCTTACTAGCTCCAATGCTGTGTATAACTGGTCGTGTGCATGTTGTATGTACGACACATTTTACGGGACTGCATAGTTTCAGTTTACTTGAGGGGATACGAGTAAATAAAATGCCTGTGAGGTTGCCCGAAATTCATCGCTAATAGAAAAAAAAATTGCCTGGTGGGGCTTGAAATGATGTATGTTGTTGCCTGAGGGGCTAAGTAGAGATACCAAAACGCGAGGTTTTACTGGTTTCTGTTGCCCGTGAAGCTTATCGCTAATAAAATAAGCCTGGTTTGGCTTGTAATTAACTACATTGTTGCCTTGTCGAGGGGGACTTGTTGAGGTATTAAACTGAGCAACTAAACTACGGATTTTAATGTTGTTTCTTTTTGGGTTAGTCTAGTTGCCTGTGTAGTCAGTTATTTGTTACGATGAATTTGCCTTAATGGCTCATGATGTGTCGGAAATTTGATTTAATGGTTCTATTTAGTTCTATGTAGTTTCTATTCAAAGTTTTAGTTTCACTTTCTGCAATTAATTCGCTGGAATGTGGTGCTTTTCATTTTTATCTGGTACAATAAGACGTTCTTGGCGCATGGTTTAGTAAATTCAGCGTTTGTATAGTTGATGAATGGAGCGGTTGTGGACTGTGCCCGCTTAATTACACATATTTTTTTTTGCTTATTGTGGTTTAGAATGATAATACCATTGACGGTGTTCTGGCACGGTTGAGGTGGCTGGAAGAGAAACAAGGTGTATCCGTAGACTCCACTCTGCAGGATATACGTTTATTCCTTAATTCTCCAAATTTTCACAAGTACCAGGCATTCGATTACCTGCTGACTCTACAATTAGTAGCCAAGGAAAAGGAACATGCTAAAGCGGGCTTCTATGAGGCGGTTATGCGAGCTATGACAGAAAGAAGTACTTCAGAGGATGCTCAGTTTAAAAGGTACTTGGAGGTGTTAATCGGGGACAAAGATCAAGAAAAAGTGCTTGACCTCATCTCTAAAGTGGACAAGGCGGCAAAACGGAAAAGTAATTACAGTGGTCAGTTCCGTTCTCCAAAGAGACCACGTGGGGGATTTAACCGTCGCGCGAATGTCCAGTGCTTCAACTGCGGGAGGTTTGGCCATTTTCAGAGATTTTGCCCAAATAGGAATGGCGGTCCGCGTAGTAACGGAAGGGATAGACCAGCATCAGGATCAGCAAGGCCACGATAAAGTGTCTGCTTATTAATAAGTGTAAAATTTACATAGACCAAAATAAATTTGCTTTATGTATTTACCTGAAGTGTGTATGAAATTTTATTTTTTTAAATTTTTGGTTGGAGTTTATTTTCGATTAGGGTGAGTAACTCCTCTTGTCTCCCCGTACAACTCGGGAGCCAATTGACGTACTGCTAGCAGGCGTTGTGAGGTTACTACCTCCTGGTCGGGAAGTTGTTAAAATATATCGTATACGTTTTTCTCTCTCTGTGTGTTGTATTTTAGACCTCCTCCTCAAAGAGATTGTGCAAGAGAGACGAGAATCCGGATGATTTTGGAATACAGTTAATATATGTTAAGATCAGAAAGGTCTCTGAAGCATCATGAGTAGATGTAACAGGGGTTCCCGATCAGGAAGGGAAAACTGAAGAAATGAATGGGATAGTGTATTTGTCACTGAGTCGGTTCCAGACCTCCGGGAGATAAGGCTAAGGGATCCCAATACTTTCGTCGCGGTTGGGCTACACTTAACCCGCGCGAGTGGAAGATTATTCTGTGGGATCACCCACAGGCGGATCTCATACTTGATTGGATTCAAAACAAAGTTTCTATTACCCAATTTGCAGTGCCATTCGAAAGGAGTTTTAAGGGTTGCTCCAATAAGTCAAGTTTGCCACCCAGGAAGAGCTTTCCTAACCATGGTTCATGTTATAAATTTGCGGATTTTGTATCAAAAGAAATCTTGAAGCGCATAGAGTGTAGAGCCGTGAGGGTCTGGGGAAAAGTAGGAAGAGGCGAAGCGCCGCATTTAATTTTGCCTCTAAACTGTTGAGCCTTCAAAGCCAAGGCTATGTTTGGATGCGGGTTTTTAAATCTTTGGATCGGAGATGTGCCGTTTACTTTGGATAAACTCGCAGACGTTCCTCGATATGTGCACAAAAGGTCATATATGTCAAAGTGTGATGTTAAGTCAGGATATGACCATGTGTCTCTAGCTTTGCCCTCGCAAACCTATGTAGGTTTCCAATGGAAGGGATTTTGGTTTGTTTGCACAACGTTACATTTCGGCTGGAAATTTCTCTCCGTTTTTATACCATACAATTGGTTCTGAGGCAACTGGCTTTTTTCGATCCAAAGGCATACCATGTTCGTTGTACATAGATGACAGGTTGAATGGAGAAATTCTGACAGCTTCGGGGCCATGGTCGGTACTTCCAGAGTATAGAGAGGAATGGTATAGACGTAACGCGGCTACAGCGGCTTTGTGGTGCGTATTAGTGATCCTCGTACAATTGGGTTATACTGTTGGTCTATCCAAATCCGTGTTGTGTCCAACCACGTCGCTAGAGTACTTGGGTTCGGAGGTAGATTCCGTAAAGCAATGTTTTCATGTACCGAAGCGCAAGATCTCATCGTGAGCATAACTACGGAACCAATTTTATCCGAAAAGGATCTGTCAGTGTCAAAACTCTGCAAAGATTTCAAGGTAATTGTGTATCATTTTCCTTAGCTGTACCAGCAGTCAAGTTATTTATCCGGGAGATGAGCCGAGGAATCAGTAGATTTTCAACGAAGGGTTTGGTTCATTTAACGCAAGATCTACGTAACGAGTTGGAATACTGGCGGTTCCGTCACGCATGGCAGGAGTCCGTTCCATGGCTTAAGGAATACCACATCAGTTTATCATTTTCCACAGACGCGTCGGGGTACGGATGGGATGGTGTCATTCGTTTGCCTGGCGGGGATCAGATCGTGGGGGACTACTGGGATGACAAGGAAAGACAGTTGAGCATAGCGACTAAAGAATTGCTTGCTTTAACCAACACAGTGGAAGGTCTTCCTCCTTGGGTGAAGGATTGTCGTTTAGATGCATCAGTCGACAGCCAGGTCCTGATTGGTGTATGGGAAGGGCAGGGAAGTAAGAAAGCACCTGAGTTAACCCGCATTACGAAACGTTTTTTTGGGATTCTGTCTCGTAATAATCTCCAGCTCCAGTTATCGTACGTCAAGTCTAGTGAGAACGAGGCTGATGCACCCTCCCGTAGGTTATCTCGCTTGGATTCCAAGTTGTCAGAGAGGGCTTGGGGTTTGGTAGAGGAAGCATTCGGAGGCCGCTGTGGACACACAATTGGCCTCAGGTCCCTGGATTCGAACGCAGTACCAGGAAAAGACGGTTGTCTACTTCCTCCTTATACTACACATCCAAGTGTACACTCCTAGGGTGTAAATCTGTTTGCGCAAAGATTTGGAACTAGCGGAAAACATGTCCAATTCATACGTTTTTCCGCCGTTTGGTTTGATTGGCCCGGTTTTGAAGTTCTTGTTTGGTTTTAAGTTATCCTTTTCTATTGTAGTTCCGGAGTTACGGCCTCTGCCTTACTGGTGGCCAGAATTGGTGGCGAGGAGTAAACGTCGCATTCTTCTCGGAAAGCGGGGAAATCTAAACACAATCCTAGGTCCAACGAAGAATAATTTTCGGCCTGTCACGTGCGAGTTTAACCTCTGGGCTTTTAGGGTGACATTTGAAGTGATAACGTCTATTAATTGAGCTTATTGGTTTGCAGCCGCTGCCGAGGATCCCAAAGCTTTTTACACCGTCTGTGGCATGTCCTCGCTGTTCTCATGCAAATGACGAGAAGTTCCGTTTTTGTCAGAACTGTGGCTATGCTCGACTTCAAGTTAAAGATAGTGAGTGTCATCACCAGGTTCGGATTGATGATGGATTGATTGCTGATAGGTTGAATCAGCTTTCGAGACAACGGGGATCGGCCATTTATGTTCGACAGAAAAGCTCTCTAGAGGGGGAATTGTGCTCATTCTTGTCATCCAAGTCACCTGCAAAAAGCATAGAATCGGCTTTTCCTAGTGATATTGTCGAGTTCCTTGTATGGAAAGATCAAGCAGGAAAGACAAGAGTGCATTCGCTTGATTGTAAAGGAGGAGCTTGCAGTTGCTCGAAGCGACTGGCTTTTGTTACTGTGGACTCCATGATTGGTAAACTGCGTGCAATTTTTACTGAACATGGGAGGGGATCAGAATGGGTTTCGGTATTGAACGTAGGCAACCCGGTCGGTTAAAAGATATCTTTCTGATGTGAGAGAGGAATAGTTGAAGTCAAGAGTTCTCCCGCGTCAGGCCGAACCGGTGTTTCTAGAAGACCTGATGCACATTTGTACTTGTACAACTGAACAACGAAGACAGCCAGTAGGGCTTACTCCTAGTCGTAGCTATATTCTAGCCAGAGATCAAGCATTGTTTAAAGCGTTATTTTTTGCGGGTGATAGGGCATCTGAAGTCGGTTGATATTAGACGTTTCCCTGATAATTCAGGGTTTCTATTTAATCGTGTTTGGACGAAGACTCTAAGGTCGGGGGACGCACACGTCTTTGCATTTAACAGAGGGTCAAACAAGCAAGTTTGTCCAGTAACAGGGATTGAGCTTCATTTGTCTTTATGCAAGGTGTCAAACCAAAAATCATGATAATGGCAATAATAAACAATAATAACCATTATAATGTTAATAAAAGTCATAATAATAACAACAACAACAACAACAATAATACTGTAACTATAATAATCGTAAAACGAATGAAGTGTTGAACTGTAAAACGTATTTCGCGACATCATTTCAGCAACAACTGAGGTAAACAGTGAAGTTTTTTTGACCCGAAAGGGTCCTCGTCAGGTTAGTAAGAAAATAATGATAATGATAATAATAATAATAATAATAATAATAATAATAATAATAATAATAATAATAATAATAACAATTATTATAATATTAATAATAATGATAATAATAGTAATAATTATAAGAAGAAGAAGAAGGAAGCAACAATGATGATGATGATGATGCGATCATATTTTTACTAGTAATGATAATTAAAACATTACTAAAGATAAAATTATTAATGATAATAAAAACAACAAAAATTTGAGCAAAACCTGTAAATGTATTAACAAAGAAACTTTGGCTAAAGGTATTTTTTTGAATTGCCGAAAAAACGCTTGGACGTATTTTTCTTGGCATTGTATTTTTTCACTATCCCAAATTAACAATAACAACGTAAGCACATGTTTTAAAAAACTTGAGTACACAAAATCTAAACTCGGGATTGCCTCTTGTGACGAAAAAACGACGCCAAATTGTTGAGTTACTTGCGTATCATGACGAAAATGTTAAAATTCTAGTTATTGTTGGTTTGAAGATTTGATGTGATTACGGAACAGTTAAAAGCAGCTAATAAAATGCTGTTTGGTTTTTTACGGGCATCTGTTAGGTTTTTTTCCTTACAAATTCAGTAGTTTTTCTTAGAAATTTCATGTTTTTAAGAGCTGCAGACTGAGAAAATCAATTACTCGTGGACAAACGTCAAATCTCGGATTTCTTTATATTTTGCCTTGAGAACCCCTTTGGTGAACTGATATTAGAAATCACAGTTAAACTTGCAACTGAGCTTTCGTTTTCGTTTTTCGTGGTGTAAAATTTGTGACACCGCAGTAGCATGTGTTGTAATACTACAATAAAGCTTTCCAGCAGTGTAAAATTTATGACGAAGCTCGACATCGCAGTTGCCTTTTTTGACTTGTAAAGTTTGGCTATTTTCAGAGTGTTGCACTATCGCTGCAAGTACGCAAAATTAAACAGAAAAAATATCATGACCAGATGGTTTTACTTTTAAAATGTTTACATATTCTTGTTGTGAAAGGAACTGTTTAAATTTTGGTGAAATGTCAGCTCCATACAATATAGCAGTTGCGTGTGCGCGAGAATCAAAGTTGACTGACTTTTGATTGAAATTACCAGGCCCCGAGCCCGAGGGCCCGTGAGCGCTAGTTTAGGTTTTTCTAAGTTTCTCGAAAACGAAAGTTTAAGTGTGATTTCTAAAATCAGTTCACCAAAAGGGCAAAATATAAAGAAATCCGAAATTTGACGTTTATCCACGAGTAATTGATTTTCTCAGTCAGCAGCTCTTAATTATTAATTGTTTTTATAACTTTTTTAAAGAAAAACAAAACTTGCAATTGGGCTGATAGCCGCCATTTTAGATTTTTTTAAGTCGTTGTCATGGCAAATAAAACTTTCTTGATTACAAAAGGAGTTAGTGAATCATGTGCAACTTTTTTGCCAAGCGAAATGTCATTGTTCTTAACCGTTTGCAACTTGTTGGTGTCAACATTTTTGCAGTTTTTAAATTTCTTTGCTGTTGTTACCGTGGAAACCAATTAGAGATCACGTGGCAAAAGTTTTTTAAAATATAATTGAGCACTAAAGTATCTTAATTACAAGTGCAAAGATTTTACATCAATTTTATATCGAATAGATGAATATCATTGAAAAACACCGGTTTTGCACTTGGTGATTTTCTGTGCTATGGTTGCCATGTTAACCAATTAAATGCCACGTAATTAAATTTAAATGGAAGTACACGTGACACTTATTACACATACCAAGTTTCAAGACAATTGGTTGCATACTTTAAAAATTAGACGGGAGGTCCGATTGACCCCTTCCCCCCATGCCTTTGTGTAGCTATATTTTCTTCATGCGTTCTAGGGTTAAAGAGAAAAATGACTTTATATACTTTATAGTTTTGGTAAAGATAAAATCAAAAGTTTTCGTGCATTAGCTGATGTTCAGTTAATTTTTTTAAATCCTTTACCTGAATATGAGCTAAAAAGTTTGGCTAATATTATTTTTTTACTCTTATATACCGTAAAATCCCACATTAAACAAAAATTTTCCAAACTAGGCATTTTTCGAATTAATTTTCTTTGTTTTCAAATATTCAGTTTAGCACATGGCACCCCGTCTGCTTCAGTTGAAGAACGAATTCAATATTTACAGCTGATGACCGTTTTGTTATGTCGAAATAACAGGAAGTTGGAGTTTTTAGCGCACACACACACAATCGAATTTATTGTAAACATCAGTAGAGCCTGTTAAAGTATTTTGTTAGTAATAGCCTTCAACAAAATTACCGAGCAAAAGTAAAAATACTCAGAAAGTTGATCTTGCATGATCTTATGAAAAAAAACTGGTTTCTGCATTTTTCCGAGAAATTAAAACGAAATAGAAAGCAAAATATTGAAAAATTTAGTTAGTCACATGATGTATGACGTCATTTACGTTGCAAGTACGCATACTTCATATTTGGAACAAAATCAATCATCTACCATAGAAGATTTTGCCAACCAATTGTTTTGAGAGAAATATTGTTATTGCGACATTGAGCTATTACAAATTGCGACCACCTTGGGATAGGTATTCTAAAATGCGACGCTATTACAAATTGTGACTGTACACTGTGACTGCCCCGGTCTGTGAGGTATGCTTAGAAATCACATTTGTGCACATTTGGGTTAAATCGCAGCTATCTCGACCCAGAAGTGATCTTCGTGCCAAAATTGCATTTCCCGTGTTCTGACCGCCCAGATATACTTCGAAATCACACTCTTGCCCACAAATGGGTCAAAAGAGGGCCAATTCGACCGAAAAATGATTTAGGTGCCAAAATTGCATTTCTCGCGCTCTAACTTCCTTGATCGGTCAGGAAGGCTCTGAAATCACATTTACGCACATAATGGTCAAATTCGACCCAAAAGGGATTTGGAAAAAAGTTTGGATAACCAACCAGCCTTGTTTGAATATACCGACGACACCACCAATGTTATTCCTGTATGGTCTAACAGCCAAAGAGTACAGACTTAGCGGCCGGAGCAGTATTTTACATGGTCAAGTGAAAATAATATGATATGTAATATATCTAAGTACAAGGAACTTGTCTTCCGTAAAAAAAAAGTTTTAATGAAAGCATACCGTCAATATAAAACGTACCACAATGTAAAGAGCTGAAGATTTTAGGGGTCACTTTCCAAGGAAAACTGCAAATATAGGGAGCACGTCCGCCGTAAATTGTTGAAGGCCAATAAGAGCCTAAATATCTTAAGAACACTAAGAAAGAAAAAAAATTTTTACGGATTATTACCATATATATTATTCATTTATTCATTTCATTGTATGTAATTAGCGTTTTTTGACATTTGATAAATTAGCATGTAACTTTGGATGTGTAATTTTATCTAAAGGAAATAAAGATTATTATTTTTATCATTATTATTAATAATACACAGTATATGTATTATCAATAGCACACAGTTCACCTCTAATAATAGGGGGAGGGGAGGGGGAGGGGCGCATTTGAAAATACTTCTCAAACAATACCCGCCAAGCGAAAAATTATGATCTGTTGACAAATGTGGTCAAACAGTCCTATTTAGTTCCAGAAAAATAACCCTACTTTATCTTAGAGAACTAAAGGAATTTTCTTACACTGACTTTTTTTCAAACCAACAGCACCCCTCAGAAGTCTTAAAGTCCGCCCCTTACCATTAATGAAAGTTTCATTATGCAAAGTAATTTTAAAAGCAAATTTGCGGGAGATGGCTCTCAAACTAATATTCCCGAAAGACCCGCTGCGCTGACACAAAAAGTTCTTGCAAATAAGCCACTTAACTTTTACAAAACAGGTAACCTACACTATATCTGAGAATAAAAATATTTCTTGCATTGTCTAAATAATCAAGCCTCTCCTATCCCCCCCCCCGAAACATAATGGTCCGCACCTCAAGCTGTCCTTGAATTGTTGCCTTTTTCCATCATTCTTTGGTGTTTTGAGGTGGTTTCTTTATGAATCATTAAACCGAGGGAGACGAGCGGGGAAGGAAAAGAAAATATAAGTAAAAAACTAAACGATCCTTACCTGTAGGATTAAGTTTGATTGTGATTCTACCTAATCCAAGGTGACGCGCTGAGGATTAACACGAGATGCACACTTGCCTTGGATAATCAGACTTCAAAGATTATTGACACGATATAAAGACTACACCAGTGAAAAAGAGAGAAGAGCAAGAAAAAAGGGTAAGGCTCGTTTAATTTTTTAATTCTACAAAATCCAAAAGACGTCACTTCCGGTTAACATGAGACTTTATAGCTATAATCGGGGACACACAGTAGTTCAACAAACAACTTTTATCATACAAAAATCATAACTTCAATTCTATAAGTAACTCATCCTAATACAGCTTCCGCAAAACCATCCTCTTGAATAATTGATTTGTTATAGAACGTTTGAAAGGTTGAACCCCTAGACCATCCTATGTTTGGGTATTTCATCGTTGGGCATGTAGTGACTAGCCTTTGACGTAGCTGCTGATCTAGAGCTATGAGCCTTGAACTTTGCTGTGTCCACATCACTTGCTTCCTAAACAGTTCTAATCCATCGTCTTATTGTGTTTACACTGATGGGTCCATGTGGTTTAACATATCACAGGAGTTATTGAGTGCTACTACGAAAGGGCATAGTTCTTTCAAGATAATGTTGAAGGGTAAAATAGGTGCAGAGTGATTCTTTTGGGTATTTCCGCACGGTAAATCCTATGAATTATCTAGTCAATAAATTAAAATTTTTCCTGGAACGTTGCAATTAAAGAATTGTTGCCGGACACCTTGCATGCCAACAGATACAGCTTTGGGCTTAGAGGGTGAAGATCCCCCCGTAAAGGGTGGCACAGTATCTTCCTTGTCACTTGGAATATTCTTGGCTGGTTGATGGGCACTTGGTAGTTAATTCGACTTCCAAATATATCAGTTTGATAGTTTGATAGTTTATTAAAAATATTACATAGCAGTTGGTAAACTGAATTGCGTAATATACATATTTAAA
>JAOBAT010062962.1:4226-24607 GCA_026413305.1 Hydrozoanthus tunicans | reverse complement strand
AAACTAGAGAAGCAAGCTCTGACAGCTCAAATATTTTGGTGATCAAACAATGAATACGGTAGTCATCCCTCCCCCCCCCTAATCCCTTTACACAAGTCACCCCCTTTGAAATATTCTAATTTACTGCCCCTTCTAATATTGCAGCTGTAATGTCAAAAGAAAAAAGTCAAAAGAAAAAAATCTACTATTGATAAACATTCTCAATTGGATTAAAAATATTAAACAAACAGAATGATTTAATCCTGTTAAATAGGATTTCAAAATAAACACTAAAATTACTTCTTAACCATTGTAGAGCTGAAATGATTGTGGCAATGAACTTCTTTGATTTTAATGTAAAATGAAAGAACTAAAGTTTAAGGAGAAAACTAAAGAAAAATGGCCTTTAAATTAAACTTAAAAATTTAACTAAATTTTGTTTTTAACAATTACTGATCATGTTAATTTTCTTTGTCACTGCATTTTGCCCAACTTTTTTTTCTCCACTCAATAAATATTTTTATAGACTGAAACTTTAAAACCCACCTACCTGGTTTTCATTTAAGGTGTCGTGTAGTATTTGTTTGCAAATCTGAGTAAATGCCTGCAAAAAGAGCAAAATGTTTTATATATTTTAATCTTGTTCTCCTAAAGACTTATCACACTGCAGACTAAATAACTCCCAGGCTTCAAAATTGCTGGCCTCCCAGCTACCAACAATAGCCAGCAAAATAATTTGCAGTTATACCTGTCGACATTTTTTTCAGTTGACTCTAAAGATGAAGTGGTTCTACAAAGGGGAAAGAGGAGGGGCTTGCTGCTTGCAATTGTAAGATCAAAGACAATCCTGATTTCATCAACACAAAATGACTGAAAATGAGAGATGAGAAACAATGATATATATTTTATTGCAATAATGCTGTATATAATCTGTTTATGCAAAAGACAGCTAGCCAAATTATGGTAGATACAGTGAACAGCCTATAAAATAAAGCATATTTTCTGAACATTATTTTGAACCCAGCTGTCCTATGTACCTCATCAATGTTGATGTCTGAATAAGCACTGGTCTCAAAAAATTGGATGTTCTTCTCTGCAGCAAGCTGTAGGAAGACAAATTTTAAAACATTTCACTTAACATGCATGGATATTCCAATTGGAGAGATAGTCAGTGCCAAAAAATGGCTGGCTAGTGATCACAAAAAATGACTTTTACTTACAATGTATCACTTGCTTTTAATTGCAGCCATCAAAAAGACCTTACTTAATAGATAGCCTGTTAGCTTTGGCAGTTGCCATCTGTACATGTTTGGTTGGTTTTGATAAATGTGGTCTGAATTAAAATTAAATAGGGTTTGATTGTGGTTACCGCATTTTGTGTCCATCATAATGCAGTATTGCATAACTCACAAAAAAAAACTTGCAGAAGCAAGTCTTACCCTTTCTCCTTGTTCCTTCCAGACTCTTCTCAGATTATCAGCATCGCACTTATTTGCTAATAACAACTTTTGTACATTGCTATTGGCATGCTGTTGAATAAGACAGTACCAAAGATCAATTCTGTCAATAAATATAATTTTGTATTATTATATATATTAAATGGAATATAACAGCAAATACATCAATTAATTGATTTTCACTCTGAATTATCCATTATCTTACACTGTCTTGCAACAGAGTCAAATGTTTTATTTTGAGTAAATAAGGGTGACAAAGTGGTTGTCCTGCCTGACTTAAAAAACAGGAGATGAGGATTAATCAAGTCTCAACAATTTATTATTTTTCAGATAAGTGCATGTGCTGAAATGTTAATTTTACTGTTTGTGTTCATTTCTCAATATTCATTAATCAAATAATATTGAACCAAGGGCAATTTTTTTGCTTCATGCTGGTCCACAAAATTCATGAAAAAAAAAGTTTCATTCACTTTATCACAATCAATAAGTATGATAACTGTAGAGCAATTGTGACATTCCTTAGAAGTTTAGGGGCATGCATGTTTCCCCCCCCCCCAAATACTAAAACTTAGCCTCTTATATTCAAGTCATAAGAGTATAATTACTGTAAATAATCAGCTGTGCTTACAAAGTTAAAACATTTTTTTAAAACCACATGATGCCGCCTATCATTCATTATTGGTTGTTGATTAAATTATATTTACTGAAATGCTCTAAAAATTTGAAAGTAATTTAGATGTTCAAATGTTATGTGTAACAAATGATAGGCAGCATAAAATATGTGACAGTTGATTAATATAGTTACAAATTAAGCAAGACATTTTTAAATTACTATTGGTTGTATTTCCTTACCTCGTCAACATTTCTTAGCCATTTTTTAATATTGTTGAATGTTTCTACTCTTGTTATATCATACACCAGGATAATTCCCTAAGAGATGCAAATACCATTTTTTGCTCAATAAGTCAAGTTAGAATATCTTTTAATAATATTCACATAGTTGAATAATTTACATATTATCATACGAGTTTTTGGTAAAACAATTTACAGGTGTTTTTTGTTACAATGTAAATACAATTTACAAGTGTTTTTTCCAGCACAACCATACTGATCTTTACTATCATTTCTTGCAAGCAGGGGCCACAATTTGAAAATGTTCCTGACAGAGCAAAATTGTCAGTCTAGACCCTCCTTAGAAGCTTGCGTCTCCAGTGCTGGATCAGACCCCTCCCCTGGCTCCACTCCAAACTTCTTTTTGTTCAAAAGCCCTGATTTGATGCACTTGTGCAGCAGGCCCAAGGGAGGGGGTGATAATTGTGCTTGCATCCCTCCCCCCTCCCACACAGACAGCAAAGGTCTACTTTTTTGTTGACTGACTATTGGAAAAAGCAACTATATCCTCTATGTTCTTCTAAACTAATTTTGAAGTTCTAAAGTTTGAATACTATCCTGGTTTTTAGGGCTTGTTTTGCTTGTCTGTTTTACATTTCAGTTTCAGACTTGTAAACTAAAAATATTCAAAGTTTTGAGTATGATTGGAGCATGCCCCCAGACCCCAGTAAGACTTGTGCCTTCGGCACTTGTTTTGTACGTTTCCTCACAGTACCTCCTTAGAAATATGTATGTGTATTGTATTAATTCATATTTGTATGATAATTTTTGCAGTAATTAAAATCAAAAGGCTACATGTAGTATACTCCTGATAAAAGATGACATATTACGTAATAATTTAATTTTGTAAGCAAAGTTTCAAAATTACTAACAAAAACAAACATGGGGTGGGAAAGCATGGTGTATGAGACAAAAACTGATGAATTTACTCCAATAAGAAAAATTGTTTAGAAGCAACTGTTGAGATGAAATTAAAACTACTAATAAGAACAAGAACAAAAGGCTATACCTGTGCTCGTCTATAATATTGCGTAGTAATTGTTTCATATCTCTCTTGTCCAGCTGTATCCCTAAATTAAAGTAGAATTGAGGGTCCGGATTTTTAAATCAGAAAAACTCAGATATAAAAGTTATTTTTCTTAAACATAGGGTTCTTTTGAGTGCTGATTAAACCTTTCTTTTTTGTTTCCTCATGTTTAAAAGTATGTATGTCAGAATGAACATTTCCAAAAAAAAACACTGATTTGAACAAAATGAAAATGTTTTACCTGTACTTAAAAATGTTCAATAACATCAAATGCAGAGTCAAGGTTACATTAACAATTAAGGATGTGACAACAATAAATTGAGGTCAGGTAGATAAGGGAAAATTGCTCCCCAAATTGCCAAAACTGTGGTCAAGTGTTTCTCCTCCGATAGAATTAGTTTTATTTTGAGGCGACCCATTGCAAATTCCTTATTCTACATTACAGTAAGCCCGTCATCCAGGGCTGTAATCAACAACAAGGGTTACAACCAAATAAATTTGAAACAAAAAGTTTTGTAAAAAATTCATGATTTGTTCAAATCAAAAAAAACTTGTAGATGTTCATTTTAGAAAATGTACTAAGAAAAAATGAAAGATTACGAAATGAAAAGAAAAAAAAAGATTATGAGCACTTTAAGACTACGAATTCCAAATTTATATAATATGTTGTTCAGTTAATAACTAAGGAACAAAAATACAACAAATTGAATTGTAATTGGATTCACAGAAACAAACATTTTTAAAAGATACTTGTAAATTGGATGCAAGTTTTGTGCAATCTTTCAATTCTGTTGGGGAGCAAAATGTTGGAGAAGAAAACAAAACCAAATTCATTTAGAACAAAAGGAAGTACTCTTGAAACTACATTCTTATTTTGATTTAAGCATGTATGTACATGTAACTGGATCCAAATGTCATCAAATGTTCCAAAGTTCTAGTTAACAATATTATTTCATGAACATGTGTTGGATAAGAGGTGATGGAATTAGATAACCGATAAGGTTCAAAAACAACTGGATATACATTCTGCCGAAACTTTTATTTTCCAACATGTTTGATGCCATATTTTGTGTTCAAGAGTTAATGCTTTATTTAGCTTACAGTAGTACTCACTGTAAACCAGTTTCATGCCATGTTTTGTGGCACTTTTAGTGTTACTGGGAATGGAGTCTTCAAGGAGTTTCTCTATTTCACTACTCCAAACCTCAACAAATCTCAAGTTTTCCACCATTATTTTCATTGTTTTCAGATGAGAAAAATTTTAAATACGGCTCTGCTTTTGATTATCACAGCTGTCTTCCATATATGGTCAAAAGCATATATATGAGATAATATATATGTACAGTGAGTAGGGAGCCAATCAAATCACTAAAAATTCAATATCCAGTTGTTTGCTTATAATATCTCATGTACATGCTTTTGACCATATATGGGAAAAAGCCATGAAAATCAAAACCAGAGTTATGTTTACAATTACAAGACCGATTAGTTGTTGCCATGTTGGAAAACAAAGGTTTGGTTCAAATATCCAGTTGTTTGTTTTTAATAAGACAGTTATTCCACTCACCCTTATTGAATATGGGGTGAAATATCCAACTTGGCGCTTGGCACCTCGTCAGCTATCCATCACCTCAAATCCAACACATGTTCATGGAATAATGGTTAAATATACAACAAGTAGGAAACCAATCAAATCATTTAAAACTCAGTATCCAATTGTTTATTTATAATACTTTGGAATATTTTAAAATGGTTTTCCTTGCATTTGGTTGTGGTAAGTCGTCATATACATAACATACACTTGTGTATAAGAAAAGAAAATCTGTAATTATCTCAACGTTAGTGTACGGCAGCAAGTGTTTCATGATCACAATGTCTATAGGACACCTATAGTAAGACCAAATAAGGCAAAATTGTTTCAGTGATATTCATGTTCTGCCGGCGAATTGATCATGACTGCCTGGGTGGTATCGTAGTTTTATCATTTGGTAAATGTGGCGAACATGAAATCCTACTGATGAAAATTAGATTCTGAAGCGATTACAATAAACTAATTGCAGGTAAATTAAGATGTTTTTGTTCGGGTAGATTTAAAACGATATGAAAGACAAAACAATGTACTCGATAATTGCACACACAAAAGAAAGAAAGTTGAATTCTAAATAAAAATAGTAAATATTTTGAAGGTTTGAAGAAAGAAAACAAAATGACTTAACGTGCAAAAATTACTGCCATCTAGCGATACCACTATCAATTTGACAAGTAAGCCTCAATTAGGCAGTGAGATCACGCAAAACGTACTGTTAGCCGCGGACATGCAACTTACAAACTTCGAACAACTTCATCAGTCATGAAGTTTGCCTCAATCTAAATTGTTTGTCAAAATGCCTTAACAGTGATAATGAGGCCATTTTTAAAATCTATAAGTCCTTAGCGTTAGAACACACGAAGAAGCCATTGATCAACAATTCAAGTATCGACAAAAATATACGTATAAAATTTCACGATTTTCGACAGCAGAGAATCAGAACATAGAACCAAAAAGCGTATAAAGTTACCAGTTAGAAAGTTCTCGTTCATCAAAAAATATGCAGCAAATAGTCACATTAACATAGCTTTAAGTATTAACGAGAGAATTTCTCGATAATCTAAATGCTACAAAACGCACAAAGCACATAAAAAAGGTAATTCACTTACCACATTTGAACTCTTATTCTTTTACCATCTACAATTATCGTCTTCATCTTGAAGTCAATACCTGCGCAATCGTCCCAAATTTGGTATGAAAACAACAAATTTCAAACAAAGTTCATATAGCGGAAACTGACTCAAAAACTTCGATAGAATTTGAAAATAACTCACCAATAGTCGATATATGTGATTTGTTGAACTCGTCACTGGCAAAGCGACACAGAATACACGTTTTCCCGACTCCCGAGTCGCCGATTAAAAGAATTTTGAACAGGTAATCGTAACTTTTCGCCATACTTCTTTACTTCGACACAACAGGAAACAATATCATTTACTCTCCCGTGGGATGGCAGGTATTCACAAACGCCACTTATTGGCTTGGAAACAAGCGCTCATTAAAATTTATAGCGCTTCTCCCTTCCTGAATCGACCTTTGATTGGAATATTCATGAGCCGCAACTTACTTAGGGGAGAGGGGGGGGGGCAAGTTTGAAATTTTTGTCAGAAGGTTAAATGATGAAGCAAAGTAAGCAGTACTTATTTTGAGTTTATTATTGCTAAAACAATTATATATGTCGAGTGAAAATGTTTTTCCTTTGAAACTTTTTGAATTCTCTAAATCTCAAATTATAGAATTAAAAAATGTTGAGTCTTTAGAACACTCCAAGGGCAATACAGTCAGTTTTTATTTTGGCGGTCAGCGGCTTATGCCATGGCACAAAAATGGCGGCGAAAGGCGAAATGAAAACGTGGTAATTCTGCCTTGTAATGGCAAGCAAGGCAAAGAAAAAGACTTTATTCCTTAAGGTATCTATGTATTATCGTAAGGCACTTTTGTACTTGCTTTAAGCTCCAAGTCGACTAGAGGAAATTCGTGGTTAGAAAATGTAAATTTTAAAGTTTTCTTGAGTTTGAACCACATTTGAAATTTTGAAAACGCTTGTCAGGACTTGCTGATCGACTTGAAGTCCTCACAAACTGAATTTAATGTATCCAAAATAAGCTCACGGTCATTTCTGGGAGGCAAAACTTACATGCGTGGAAAAGATTTTATTTTAAAAGCTGCTAGATGGAAGAAGATATTCAATAAATATATATTATCAAAGGTTGTTAAATTTATTTTTCTTATTTATAAGTACCATCAACTCAAGTACTTCAATTCTGTTCCAGGCTTTAAAAATCACTACTAGGAATTACTTCTTGCAGTCTTATTCTCTCCATAAGATACCCTTCTACAAATTTATTACAAATTTAGTAGGTAATTAATTTTTTATTGTTGTTGTTATTATATGCATGATATGTATTTCTTATGTAATTGCATAAATTTTCATTTAATGTTAATATTTAATTTTATTGTTAAGTACTTAATTGTAGCGCCCTTTTGAAAATCACCTCTATGAGAAGGTGCTTTAATAAAAGTTCTAAGTTTATTTGCAAGTTAAAGTACTGCCAATTATGTACAGTCATTTTTCAAACTATTTTTGAAAGAAAAAGATGTAGATTTATCAATAATGGCAAACAAACTCCATCAAGACATGGGAACTGACAGCTAAAAGTAAAAGCAAATAAGATGTTATTGTTCAACAAAATGTTCAACAAAAGGAAAACTTCACTTATCTGCTATAGGTTTCAGAGATGGTTGCAAACAAAGTTCATAGAAGTTGGTTTTTAAAATTAAAATAAATTATTGTGTACTGACGTGACTTGAATATCACTGTTCAAAACAGGCACTATTATTGCAATGTAAAACTACAACCCATTCTAAGTACTAATTAATGGTAACTTTGATCTGTGTGCAGTATTTTTGCTAGTCCCAAAGAACAAAAGGGTGCTTAAATTAGCATGCTACATGGGTAGTTATGGACTTGATTAACCAGGAATGCCATATGGTTACTGGCATGAATGTAGCAAACTCAGCTGACTATACATTTTGAATGAATTAAAGTTTTAGTTAGTTTAAGAATGTGTTAGTAATACATAGTACCTTTGCAGTGGAAAATTGGCAACTTGAGAGGTATTCCCCCAGTGTGAGAGCCTAAGTTCTAGTCTACTTCATGAATATGTGTTTTAACTTTGAAACAAACAAGGTTGGGCCAGTTCATGTGAAGTACAGATTCGGTTCCGTGAGAAAGTCTGCAGTAGCTTACAATGCTAATGCACTTCTGAGCTTTTCAACCTTTTAGTTGAGGTTTTAAGTTTTACAATTAGTTCCTCAAGTCTTTTATCTATTGAATTCACTTTTGCAGTTATATGGCACATGAACTCAATTGTTTGTTCATAATTTTTCCATTGAGCCCATCATACAATCAGTGATTGTCAGTGGTATTTTGCTACAGTTTATGATGATTATTTCAAGAAGTGGCCAAGGTCAATCCAGGGCTCGAAATTAAAAAAATTGTTAGGTCACCTTTTGGCCACAAACTGGAGAAATAAAGTCACCAGATGCAGATTCTATGTGGCCAGTTTGTATAATCAAAATAATGTTTGGGTTCCGCTTTTTGAAAATGTTTGATATCGTTCAGTATGGCGTGGGACACATTCGTACAATTTAAATATGAAAATACGAAAACAAAAAAATGACATACTTCTACAAAACAACCTTGCCAAGCAAACACATCCTCTAGAAGTTTCCATTCAGCGTTTTTTTTGGGAAATGCTGTGCCTGCGGTTCAAAGAAAGAAACTGTTGGTGTTGCGGAAAATATTGCGAATAGAAGTTGGTAAAGCTTGGAGGAAATGTGGGTTTTTTGTGCAATTTGGCCCATTCTTTTAAGACGAATGCAAAGAAGGACAAGATAAGAGGTTTATTTTAACTTTTGTGCTTTATTGTACATCTGAATCCTGCAAAATTCAGGTCGCCAAATTGGTGACTTAACGTCAATATTTAGTCGCCAAGGAGAAAAAGGTAGTCGCATTGGCGACCATTTTGGTTGCAATTTCCAGCCCTGTCAGTCACTTCTATTGTGAAGCCTGTCGTGGGGAGTGAGAAGCATAGGGGATCTCAAAGTCATTTTAAACATTTAGGAAAAAAAGAAATATTGACAGAAATGATAGCAAAGAGGTGAAATGTTGTTCAGGTCAACAATGACAAAATATAACTTCAGGATGGATAAGATGCAGTCCAATTAACTACTCTATGACATAAACCTGATTTCGGATTAGGCCACCCCAAAATCTCCAGAGCCAGGACATTGCTCTTTTAAACAGAACTGAGAAGGGTCATGGAAAAACAAGAGGGTTTTTGTAAAACAAAAGGGCAAAGCCCCCTCTAGTGTGATCTGGTGAGAACTCTGGCATGTGTCCTGATTAGAACAAGGGAGGAATGGGGATACATTTAGTATGTACAGAACCACTTTCCCCAAGATTACCACCACATTTTATTTTACCGTGTGAAATTAATTAAAATGCAAAACCTAGGCTCACAAGAGGACAGCTGTCTTGGTAGAGCTTCATGTTAAACCATTGTTACTCAACAAGCCAGCAATAGACAGTCAAACAGATGCTGTTGGGAAGGGTCGCTACCTATGGTTCACAGAGCATCATCTTAATGTAAGTTAAGAGCTTTTAGCCTTGCCTTTTAGTCTTGATAAAGATTTAAATTTTGGTTTACTTATTTTAATTTTGATTTATTTTACTCAAAAATATAACAAATCATGTGAACTTCTACTGACTACACAGGGCCATAGCCAGTCACTCATAATAACTCATAATAATTTCATAAATCAGGTTGTTTTATATCCTTATTGCTATTAACCTTAGACTATACAAATACTTTTGTTTTAAATATTTTTGTTGGTACATATTGTTTGGCAAAATGATTTATTAATCTGCAAACCGTCTGTTTATCAGGAGCTTGTTACTACTCTTGGTGATGTTGCAATGGCCAAGATACTTTCTGGTGTGGCCAGGGCAAAAAGTAAAATGGTAGAAAAACAAAGCTTGATCTATGACCTTTCAGGTAATTTGTCATTTGCTACTAACTTTAAGTGTTTTTATCATAGTTTATTAAGTGTTTCTTTGTATTACTGAAGAAAATGCAGAATATAAGTAGAATGATCGTATCAATGGAAACGTTGGTGCAAGTTTCATATTGATGGAATGCTGTTAGTAAGATGTTATTAGAGACCTTAAAGAATCAACTGTCTTGCCATGGAGGTATCAGTAGCTGATGTGAATGGCACAGGCCATGTAGTCATGATGATTTTAATGGGTCAAGTCCCTGTAAAAAGCATCTTTGTGGCCTCTGTGAGTGTGGTGATTACCATGAATGCATAATGTGTGCAACTACACGTCATCTACTGATAATATTATCTGATTTCCAGTTGGCCTCCATGTCAACTCAGATGTCTTGCCCTTAAAGTTTATTATTGGATAGATCTGTGAGGTATCTTGAATGTGTAGTAAACTAGTTGTAGTTGTGCGACTATCAAACTCTTTGTCCAACATCAACATTCAGAAATTTCAAGTTGCTTTCAATTGTTATTTTTTATCCTTTTAGCATTTTGATTAGAAAAACTCCTTCTCTTGCCTTAGTTTCTGAACTAGATCTCCATGCATGTTACTCCTTCAAGAAAAGGAATGCAAGAGAGCTGCTTCTTTTGTGTGCTCAAGCTGGTAAGTGTTGCAGATTGCTGTGAACTGCTGTGAGAAAGATGAGAATTGAGAGGGTTATCGTGGTTTTACAGTTGTTGTGGTATATAAGAAAGAAATGAAAGCCTTTACCTTGATGGACCTCCCACTTTATCTACCAGACTCTAGCACAAATGTGTTGGTAGTTGCCCAAGGCTAAGTTCCAGTGAGAAACAGTTAAACTTTTTACTGATAGTTTAATGGCATTGGTTTTGCAGGGTGGTTAGCAAGTCGACTCGTAATCCTAGGGTCACGAGTTGATGCTCTGGTCAGAACACTGTTTTGTGTCCTTGAGCAAGACACTTAACCCAACTTGTTCCAGCCAACTCAGCTGTAAAAATGAGTACCAGTTCTACTGGGGGTTAACCTGCGATAGATTAGTGTCCTGTACAGGAGGAATCAGACTCTCATCCACTTAACACTACAGAAACTGGACATAAGCGCTAGCCTAATGAGCTTTTTTACTTAGATTTAGCATGCATTTTTAACCGTCCCAATTTGAAATAAACTTTTTTATTTGAAACCATATCAGACAATTAGGAAGACATACATTTGTAAGAAGTAAACAGATAGAAAGACAAGTGTAGTTACATAGTTATTTAAATGGGGATAGAAATATGGACTCATTTGCAGGCAGAAAAGTAGATAGGTTGACAGGAGAAGAGATCGAAAGCCGAGATACAAAGAAGGCAGGCTTTGACTAAAGCTTGCGGGCAGCTTTGACTGGGTAACATTTAGAAACAAAGAAAACACCAAAAGATAAACAGTCACAAGTGAGAAAACTTTGAAGAGTATTTAAAGTGCAACTCAAAATTTATGTTTGAACTCCATTTTGTTAGGTGAACATGAAAAGTTGACGTTTTTCCCTGAGAAGCTTGTAGTGACAGTTAATCACCTCGAGAAGGAGAAAATAACAGAGTCCAGTCAGGTAAATGTGCAGCACCTTTAGCTCTTTCACATTACCGCCAGTTTAACAATACCCAACTTATTAAAGTAATTTTTGAATCACAAGTTAAAATCTTAGAAAAAAAATTCTCAGTCAATGACAGGAATCAAACCCACAACCTTCTAATTACTGGTCAGATGCTCTACCCTCTGAGCTACAGAGACTCACATGGGGACCCGAGTCACTGGTTGAGTTCTTGTCTATTCCCGCCTGACATACGTCTCACAAGCTGCTTGCTCGATATGTACAATAGTACATTGGTATTTGCTTCTTTTATCAAATGGTAGTCTGAAACTTGGATATATAGTTAAAGAAATTATTGACTCACGAGTTGAAAGCTCAGAAAAAGTTTTAAGTCACTGACGGGATTCAAACCTGCAACCCTCTGCTTACCAGTCAAATGCCCTACCCACTGAGCTACAGAGACTCACATGGGGAGCCATGGGAATCAACAATTTCTTCTTCAATTATCTATCCAAGTTTCAGACTACCATTTGATAAAAGAAGCAAGTAGCAACGCACTTATTCCTACATATTAACTAACTTTTATTTTATCGTCGTCATGCTGGGAGTGGTTGCCCATTCTCCCAGCCAGTAGCTTTTGTTTAATCACTCGACGGCACAGATCTCTGCGTGACAGTCGATTTTGTGGAGGGAGGAAAACCGGAGAACCCTGAGAATAACCCTCAGAGTCAGAAGAAGATCGAAAAATCTTAGCCCACATGCAAACCCAGGATTTGATCCCGGGTCCACAGAGGTAGGAGGCATGAGCGCTAACCTCTCGGCCATCCTGACTCCCCTAACTCATACAATATGAGTCATTTGGTAAAGGGAAAATGGGAATAGACCTAAGCCAATGTTTACATCAGCCTGTCACGTGGCTCTGAGTTAGATAAACAACACACCGAGAGATGCACAAAGGTCCATTATTTCTGATGGCAACCGATGATTATTCATTTTATAGTTTTCCTAAGGTGAAAAAGTTGCAAAAGTAAAAAATTTCAAAGGCCTTCCGCCTCAAGTAAAAAGAAACGGTTATAATGTGATGCTTGTCCATTTCCACACCATTTGAAGTGTTTTTCGATTTCATTTTAACCAGCAGAATAGGTCTATGATCAAGTATATAGAAAACTACTCAATATAACAAGAAAAGTGCAGGCCCCTCTATGGGAGGATTTTTATAAAGTAATATTTGGCTTGGTCATAATTCCACCTCGTTAAAAATTTATAGTAGAATAGGTAAAAAATTGTATTTGTGATTTTTAAAACTTAACGTTTTCGATCTTAACAGATCATCTTCAGAGTTACTGTTTTTCAGTTTTAACTCTGAAGATGATTTGTTAAGATCGAAAACGTTAAGTTTTAAAAATCACAAATACTATTTTTTACCTATTTTACTATAAGTAATATTTGGCTTGTTTCACGCTAAAAGGGTTATGTGCCTGTAACGCTAACAGTTTTTGGGGGATAAATTCACTTCAAATGTACTTCTGTAAAAAAAAGGTTGAAAATTTGGTCCAATTTTGTTTCTACAGTTGCTTAAACTAGCAACATTTTCAGGCATCTTGGTTCACGACCGCATTTTCAGGGGACTGAGTTGTGATATCATTCCCCCACTTATGATATTGAGCGAATGAGTTCTTTTCTGAACACAAAGGTGTAAAAGAACTGCGAATTGTATGAGGAATCGGAATCTACATTTGAATAAAAAATCTCTGATTCATTCATTTCAACGTTGCTGTTTTTTGATCCAGAGATGTCCTGGAATGACGTCATAACCCAGTCCCCCTAAAACGCGGTTGTGAACCAACTAAAATTAGACTTTAAATCTATATAAAATATCGATAATACGGCCAATTTCAAAATTTCTTTTCTTAAACATCCTAGGTTTCCAAACGCTTTTAGTGCTTACAAAAATTATTGTTAGTGTTGTAAGAACTTTTAGAACCACGTAGTTCATTGTTAATCTTTGAATGGAACATTCACTGCAAAACAATTTCCTTGTACCCAGAAAGAAGTAGAGAGCTGCAAGTGAGTTCCTCTATCCCTGCTATTTTGGAGAAGTGTCTTTAGGTTAAGGCTCTCTTGCAGAAAATTGGTAGGCTGAATATTCTAGGCTCGGTTCAAAAGCTTGTTTACTTCAACACTGATTTGATGAAAAATTCAAACGGTTATTTTGCACAAAGAAGGGTTTGCTTTGTTTATAAGCACTGCTCAGAATTTCAAACAATACAAAAATGCCAAGCACAAACTTTCAAGCCAAGTCAGTTTACTTAACCATGGGTTAGAGCTATTCGGTCTTTGAACAATTGGGCCCTGTGTTGATTTAAATCATTGCCCAACAAGGTGCCACGGTCCTAATGTTTGTGCGAACCAACTTCTTTTCCTCAGTTATTTTAGGAGCCGGACTTATTAAAGTCTTGTCCGGTAATTGAATCTGTGCTTCATGTTTAAGGACTCACCAGAGTTTCATTATAAATAAAGTTGACGTGACAGAAATATTTAGGACTTCTCAAGCTATCATTGCAACTCCCTCTTTTACAGTTATATTGCCCCTTGCTATCATTGCAGTTTTCCTGGCTATTGTTAAAATTTTCCAAGTTACCACCCCTAGATAACAATCTATTATTTTCACATAACAGCGATTTTTAACTTGAGTATTTCGACCTGTAGGTTGAATTAACGCCTCTGCGTCCTGGAATAAGCAGCTATTTTAGAAAACAAGCCGAGGTACAAGTAACGGACTCAACCAAGAAGAAACAGTTAACCCTACAGAACATGTAAGAATCGCAGTCAATATCTGAAAAAAAAAATTACTCTTTATTTAACAAGCTCATTTTAATTAGTTAGGCTTTTATCGATGTTACCAGGAAGAAAATCATATTTTGTTACTCTAACCTCGGGGCTCGAAATAACGGCCGGTCAACGGACAATGTCGGGTCAGAATTGAACATTGTCAGGTCAAATCTATGGATGACCGGACACGTTGTCCAGTCATTTGCACTTTATAAGGAAATTCACTTTTGAGACATTGGCAATCATGGTAGAAACTATTAGGTGTAACCATATTCCCGAAAACAATGATATCAAACTAGACGGACTTTTTGTTGAGACAAATGCAAAATTTCCATTTGTCCGTCGTAACCGATAATAGGTGCTGAAAGGTTTACAGATAATGTAACTTGCAAAATTTAGTCTTTCTTGCAACTTGTTGAGATGGGTTAAACTTGTCCGAGCAAAAACATGCTTGACCGGACAACGTGTCCGGCGCCTGCCCGACCATTATTTCGAGCTCTTGTCGATTCACCCCAGTACTTAAAAAGGATGACTAACTCCCGTACGATCCTAGTACACGCTGAAACCTAAAGTCGTCCATAAAAATGCCACAAGAAGATCTGAAATCTTCCAAACTGGCATACGTGTTAATATTACAAGTACGAGTTTCACAAAGCTTTGTTCTTCTCCGTGGCTTTTAGTGTTGTTAGATTTGCAAGTGAGGTTTTTGTTGTGGGAAAACGTAAGCAGCTATCTTTATCGGTAAGTAGACAGGTGTTTCTCTTAGCAGGCTTTGTTCCATTTGACCACAGATATGTACGAGAAGAGGTAAGAAGGTTGAGTTTAAAATTTTAAGAAGAAACAGTTTTTTAAAACTCGTTGCCTCGCTTGGCAGAGAACCCAGGCAGTTTCTCTTGTGTACGGGCAATTTTTTTAAAAAAAATCGCCTCACGAGGCAGCAAATATCAAACACAATAGATATTTGCGAGGTGAAGTTCTCATTAAGGAACTGGACCTGCCAAGCGAGGCAACAAGATAAATTGTTTCCTCTGCGTTGTGTCGGGCAACACTCAGTCAATGTCCATTATGTTTTTAGAACTGTTTTTAAACTAAAACTTGACTTTTTAAACAGATTATCATCTGCTCTAATTTCATGAACGTAACCAAAACCGGCAATCATAAGAGTTTGTTGTCGCAAGAAGTTGCAACACTCTGCAATTTCATCTCCAGGGCACGGTTCAAAAGACGATTAGCCCTAATCCAGGGTGAACTATCATGACAACCAATAAGTTTTGGTAAGAGTTAACCCTGGTTTAAAGCTAATCGGTTTTCAAACAACCGGCCCCAGGATGTTACTAGAAGTGCATGCGGGTAGCGATCGAAGATTTTTAACACCACCGGAACTATAGAAGAATTTTGGGTGGTGAACAAAGGTGTCACATGGGTGAAAAAGAACCGGTAGTGCAGAAGCATTGTGGGTCTTTAACACTGACTTTTAAGTTACTTGAAGAACAAAAGCTGAGAGGAAAGCGATAAAAGGTTTTTAATATGGAAATACAGAAGCGTTATGGGTAATAACCGATTGTCTTTTACTTCGGACCGTGAAAATAATCTAAGAAGAGGAATTACAAGCACTATGAAAGTTCTACAGCTCTACTGAAACTCCTCTTTTCTATTCTTTATTTCATAGAGTCCGAAGGACCGAGCAGAAACAGTTGGAGGCAGCGCAGCCATTAGTGCGGCTTGCCAGTGCCTCGTCAGTGACAGGGAATACAGATCTAGCTCCTGGGATGAGTGAGGGAAGCAGTTGCCATCAAGAGAAGAAAATATCACGTACACTTCAGAACGCCAAGGTTTGTCAGAAAGAATCTTTAACAAAGGAAAATGTAAATTTACTCCATTCTGAACAGGAAGTTGTTCCTGAGAGGCCAGTTGACAAAAGATCTACTAGAATGAAAGACTCTAAGGAAGAGAGTAATTTGTCGTCCCCAGAGTTACCGTCAGGCGATCAGCGAGATGCTTGTCAGATAGAAACAAATGCAGGAAAAAACAGTACCACTTCCGTTACAAGGAAACCAACGAACAACAAAGAACTTAAAGTAAAAGAAAAGGGAAATTTAAAGTTAAAGAAACGCAAGATTTGTCGTGACGAAGTTACCAGCGGGTCCGATAGCGTTGATATTGACTTGTCTGATTTTGAGTTGAAACCGAAAGTTGGACTAAAGAGAACTAGACAAAACTCAGTCACGGAAACTGAACCAGATGTTGTACAGAAAACGCTCAAAAAGAGCGACGTTAAAGAAATTGTTGAAGATTTAGGAACAAAGAAAAGATGCAGAGGCGGGAAAACGAAACTAAAAACAAAAGAGAAACAGACAGGTGCCATTATTTAAGCTACCTTTGTTAATTGTTTGTCGACTATAGAAAGTTACTCGTACTCAGGCCCCTGTGCGGCCGCTTTTACCGGCGTTTTTATACGTATAGGGTTCGTACGGGCCCTGGAAAGAGTGGAAAACCCTGGAAAATTTTTGAAGCCCTGGAATTCCCTGGAAAAACCCCGGATATTTTTCATTAAGCCCTGGAAAATTTCATAGAATCTTCTTGAAAAAAATGGTGCATTGTTTTTGTTTCAAGTTACAACTAAGACTGACGTTATTCCATTATGTCCAATTATTCTAAGTTTTTACTACATTAGTTACTAAACGTTATTTAAGGTGTACGAACCGTAGATGTATCTTTTCTTCGCTGGATTTGCTTTACTGGGTTAGGTACTGTTGAATTATGGGTTCAAAACCTATCTGGGAACCTTTTCTCAGAGTTCATAGCTTGCCCCAACATTTATTTCTATTACAGGATATAGCTTATAAAGCGAATGGGGTTGTTTGGTTTCAGCTTAAAAGTGTGTAGATTGGTTGTGATCATGTTTTTATATTTTTAATTATGCTCTTTCTCAAGCAGCTCTTATTATTTTACACATCACTTTTTCACAATTTATGTAAGGTCCTCAGCGGAGTATTTTATTCCAAGGAAATCAGATAGACGACGGTTTCGAGTTTTCATAAGAGCTCATATCGTCAACTCGAGCGTTAACCTGAAATCTAAACAGGCTTCTCAAAACTGGTCGGCTGGCGACCGAATGAGCCGCCTCTTTCAGTCATTTAGACGCCTCTAAAAGTTACAAAACCACTTCCAACTAGCACAGAAGAAAATTAATCTTTACCCAAGAGTCTTAGCTTCCACATGCTAAACAAGAAATACCATGGTTCTGTTGAAGAAGTCGGTTCTAGTTTATGAAATCGAACACAAATTATAGCAGTTTGTTGCATTTGGTGACTTTGAGGGTAATGCAATCTAAAGTTTATAAGGCGCTGCCTGCCTCAGGAACCCTTAGTATAACGGGGTTACAGTTAGTCTTGCTCACTTGGAATCCAGCCGCTTACACTGAAGCTTTACCCGTCTCCTCAAGGTCATTTTGAGAACCCTCGCTAAACAAACCTAAAGTAACACAATTTTTATCTTTTGTCATATCTTGGCTCCGTTCGGTTACGTTTCTCGTTTACTATGGATTTTTTACAGTGCTATTTTCAGTTGAACCCCGTTAATACGACAATCCTCTGGCAACGATATAGAATGCTCGTATCAACAGCGTGGTTAGACTAACAAGAAAACAAGCGGGCTTTCATTTATTCAGACCAAATAGAAATGGTCCCAATAACGGGGTGCTTCTATTAACAGAAGAGTTGTATAGTTAGGTTTCCACTGTAGTAGTGGTAGGCGCTTTCTGTGTCATTTACACTTATTAGATCATGTATCCTAGTATTTTGATAGTCCACGATAATGCAAAATGGTTTCCTTCTTAATACCTTAAACTGGATGCACGGTCTCATCCAAAATGTCACAAAGCGATGTTCTTGTTTATGTTCTGTTTTTGTAGTTACACGGAAAACAAGAACTAGAAATCGAATTCAAGAGCAGCGCTCGACCTCAGTTTCAGATAATTGTTCCTCGGCCGAGGAACAGCGCATGTGCAGTAAGAGATCACGTGTTCTAGGAAGAGTTAACGAAGATATCGAGGATGATGCTTTAACAGGGGAGGAACAGCGCATGTGCAGTAAGAGGTCACGTTTTCTAGGAAGAGTTAACGAAGATGAGGATGCTTCAACTTGGGAGGTACAATGTTTGAGCAGTAAGAGATCACGTGTACTAGAAAGCGTTAGTGAAGAAATCGAGGATGATGTTCCAACAGAGAAATTACGAGTCATAACATCGAATCCACATATACAACCAAAAGGTAAACTAAAAATAAGTAAACCTGAGACTAAGACTTATTTCGCAGTATTCCTGGAATTTCTGGCAAACTCCTGGGAATTGCAAATTTTATTTCGAGGACCCAGGAAATTCTTGGAACTTTAGTTAGGTGTAATTTTTCTTTGCACTCCTGGAATTTTGTGGAGAATAATGTAGAACGTTAATACTGCTAGATAATAATGATAATAGTAATATTATTAATAATAATAATATTATTATTAATAATAACAATAATAATATAAAACAAAATAATTTAAGTTTTAATCACAAGTCAGCTTTTAACAATCTTAAGTATCAATTATATTCTTCCTTAATAATAATAGTAAGATTAGTAATAATAGTAATAACAATAAAACAAGGATAATAATGGTAATATATATATATATATATCATTGAAATCGCTAAAAATACTTATTAAATTGTTAAAGGTTGACTTGTGATTAAGACTTAAAACTCTAACGTTTTTGGCTAAAAAGTCGTCGTCACCATATAACTTTTTTGTCGAAAGCGTTAGAGTTTTAAGTTTTGATCACAAGTCAGCTTTTCACAATTTTAAGTATCAACTATAATCTTTGTTTCAAATTCATCAAAAAATGATACATTCAAGTTCTGATAAAACTATAATTAAAATAACATGCTCTCACCTCCACCGCCAAAATGGAACTGAATAGTTGTGCTAAATGTGCAGGAACTCTGCGCATTTCTTTTAAGGCGCAACTAGTTAAGAACTGCTCAAAGGGCTTCTATCTAAGTTGAACAACAGAAAAGAGTAGGATGCGCAACAGAAAGTTTGAAACCCGCTTGGTTATGAACGGTGCGATGTTTTTTAGCAGATAATGTTGTGGAAATCATTGACGATAATGCCGAGGCTGAAGCACGTGACCTAATTACCATCAAAGATGCTGTCCCTGACTTCACCGCCATCAAGTAAGTTGAGGAAAGCCCTCCCCTCTGTTACTGTTACTGTTACATTCTCGTCCCTAGAGCCCATTGCTTCTCTTAGCCGGTGGGGCCTTAATCACTTAATCCCGAACCGGGAAATAGAAAAGATGCTCCCCATGACCAGGTTGATCACGTATAGTCTTTTGTTTACTACCCACAGGAAAATAGAAGATCTTTCGCGAGACCATATTGATCACTTAGTCTGGAGTAAAAAGACAGAACTTCGTTGCATCTTCGAGGGCAAGGCAAGAAAGGATTACTTTAACTCTTTCAGCCCAAAACACAACTGATGATGAATAAAGAGATGTTGGACAACAATCATGCTGGTTTATCGGACGTTGACCTTAATCTTAAAAAAACATTTTGAGTTTTTCTTCGTTTACACCTCGTTTCTCTTTAGCTTTGAATTTTTTTAAGTCTCCCCTATTTATGTCTTACAGTTCACGCCCCTTTCCGTATGACTCTCGATAGTTGTTTTGAGTGGTTAAACTGGGTGGAGTTAGGTTGTGTAAGGAGAAATTAGATGTTGATAAACTGGATTGAGTTGGTTGGTGTAAGGAGAAATTAAATGTTGATAAACTGGGTGGAGTTGAGTGGTGTAAGGGAAAATTATATGTTGATAAACTGGGTGAGGCTGAGTGTGGTGTAAGGAGAAGTTATATGTTGATAAACTGGATTGAGTTGGTTGGTGTAAGGAGAAATTAAATGTTGATAAACTGGGTGGAGTTGAGTGGTGT